>WSXT02046537.1:0-13131 GCA_011762715.2 Neuroterus valhalla | reverse complement strand
AAAAGGTACGTTTTCGTCAATTTTTCACTGTTATTGAAAGCTAAATCTCTGCCGAAAAAATTTATTTTGACTCCAAACTATTTTTCAGGTCTATCTTTTCCCTTTCAGAAAGGGCTAAAAAAATTTGGAGCGTAGAAAATAATTTTTCGGGAAAATAGAGTGGTACAAATGAAAAATTTTCGGAAAAAAATAAAAAAAATCGTTTTTTGACAATTGAAACGTGTTAAAATCCTTTTCTATCGGATATTATTGCTGGGATCATAGTTTTGAGGTACAACAAACTGATTTCCGGGGAAGGAGCCGATATCCGAGCAGTTTGGGAAATAAGCGCCACCCTAATACATACATATATGCATACATACATATATGCATACAGACGGGGGCAAATTTTACGAAAACCTTATACCTTCCAACATTAGAATGTAAATAGAGGAATTCTGATGTTTGATTCTTTTCTTCGATCAGGTTGCACCTTCAAGAGAAATTAAAAATACAGATGCAGTTATAAGTAACTTATGAGTGTGCAGTAGAATGTTAATGTACTCTTTATTTGTTTATTCTTCCTCCCTTTTACGGGTTTGAGAGTCTTAACATAATCATTGAAAATTATACATATACATAAACAAATTTTTGTTTTCTCTTACCTGGAATCCTCACTTACTCCCTCACAAAATATTTCTTACAAATCTTACATACTATCCTTGAACCTAGACGCTTCCGACTGTGCGGTGTGCTTCCGTTTCCTCTTACCACTGTTAGTCTACAGATTGCAGCTCAATTCTGAAACTCTGATTCTGCTTTTCTTTCTTAAGCAGTCGTTTTTTGGCTCTACCCCGTGCGATTAGCTTTCTCTTTCAACTCTTCCAGCTTCTCCATCCATTTCTCGCTCTGACATATTCTAAACAAATTATCTTCTTCATTCATACAGTACATACACGCTCTAACCCCCTCTCCTATTCTAAATCTCACCACTCTATTCCATTGGTTCTCTTTCTTGACCTTTCGCAGATATACTGGTTCCCCCTCGTTCTTCGCTAACTTGGATCGTCTTGACTCAAAGATTTTCCCCCATCTATCCCTTCTCTGTCTTGCCATTTTCTCGTCTTCTAACCCCTGCCATTCTCTACCCGTATCTTGTATCCCATACTCGAGCCTTCGTTCGTATCTCTCTTTTTCCCACTTCAAACGCTCCACGTTACCTCTCCCTTCTCTCTCCCGAATCTCCCGTGTACACGCTTGTGCTTTCTTGCTTGCTGCCCTTTGCCGCTCTCAGTTATTCTTCAAAATTCCAAGATCTTTCCAGTTGCCTGATCAACATTTTTACTCTTCCTATTTCCTCTCTTAGCATATAACCTGGACAACTCCAGCTCAACCTCATGACCCATCTAAGAAATCTCTCTTGCAGACCTTTCACGCTCTTGTATTCCTTCCAACTCCATATCTGTTCTCCGTAACTTACCATTGACCATACTGGCACATCGAACATCCACATCCTCATCCTCCAGTCGTCCTTGAACCTCCTTTTTTCTATTCCCCACACTTGTCCCATTACTTTACTCGCACATTCCATTCTCTCCTTCACTTGATATTTATTTCCTTCTCCTGCTTCGAACCAGAAACCTAGGGAACAGAACCTCTCCCTTACTCCACCACGACGTTATTTATTTTCCATTCATACTCTACCCTACATCTTCTATTTCTGAAACGCATCATTTTGGTCTTACTCACATTTATCTTGTGGTCCTTTTCTCTTACATATTCTTCGAACGCTCTCATCATCAGATTCATTCGTTTTTCGTCATCCGCTACTAGCACTACATCATCTGTGTATGCCAGCGAAAACAGTTTGCCTGTTCCAAGTATCGTCCCTCTTTTCCTTCCTTATTCATGTTCTCCTCTGGATCTGCCATTTGGACACTAAACAGAAGCAGATTTAACGGGCACTCTTGCCTGAGTCCTCGTCCGGTCCAGAATTCCTCTCCTTTCTCCTCTCCTATCTTCACCTTTTTCTTGGTCTCCAAAAAGATATCTCTTTTATTCTTCCGTGAACAGAAGAATATCATTGTACTCAAATTTCTACGAAAGAGTATTACTGCGCATGATTCTGCGCAACTTCAAATATCTTAATAAAATTTTTCTTGCGAACAATTCACGATTTCCAGAAATGCTTCTTTTCCATATTTCGCATTGTCTACTTACCGTACTGTGTAGTTTTATGAAAAATTAGTTCCTTTATGGGGCCAAAAAATTCAACAATTATTTTTATGTTTGAATTTACCAGAAATGTCAAACTGCACTTATTTGAAATATCCTAAAGTCTCACTTCAGTAGATCTAGATTTAACACAATATTGAATTATTATAAAGGAACGTCTAGAATGAAATTGTTGCAAATGGGAAATCTTATAAGAATATGTCTACTACGGAACGTTATTTTCGTGAATCAAAATCATTTTAACTTCAACAGTTTCGAACTTTTCAAAATACTTTTCATCGGTAGAATATCAAAGTAATTTTCCGCCTTACTTGCAGTTGAATGTACAAGTAGGCTTATTTTGGAATGAATATTCTGGACCGTAATCAAAGTCAGTCTCCCTCTTCATTTAAACTATTTTGAAGTTTATCATACCAAGAAAGACTTTCATCCTACGATTGGTGGTTTTCGCGAAAATGGTCAACTATTAAAAATTACGGCAGTAATGCAAAATGAAAAAACATAATTCGAAATAATAGTGGCGAATCAATTCTGAAAATCGACAGGCATTGTGACATGAATTTTTTCCGTGGACTATGTTCGATATTTTTTTTCGAATAAACGTTCGATCAAAATTTTTCCTGATTCAATCATCACTGACAACCCGTTAACTAAGAAAGGATGTTCGATTTGTGACGAAGTGTCTTTTGTGACCAATTTCTCTTCCATACTTGGTTGTCATACTGCGACCCCTCGCCCTCTTTAGATGCGAAGGGAGTTTGGAATTGTTTCCTGTCTATCCTTTGTAACCAATCACCGTTATGTGATCAAGTAAAATGGCGGTACACCTTCCCCCTTGAATACCCTATTCAATAATGGAAGGAGGTGCGAATTTTGACCAATCACTGTTTTGTGATGAATAACTCTTCTTTTATTGCTCTTTGTAGTGTACCCTCTCACCTACTTTAAAAGGAAAGGGGGTACGAGTTGTGGCCAATCATTCTCCTATGATTGATCATTATACTGCACCCCCCCCCCCCAAAATCTATTCGGCGTTCGAATTGTAACCTTTTTCTCTTCTGTGACCGAACACGGTTTTGTGATCGACCAAAATGATAGTACCCCTCTCCCCTGTATTCATATATTGGAAGAGGGGATTTAAGTTTTAACCCTTCATTCAATCCAATCGTTTTTCATGACTAATCACTCTTATCTGACCAATCACTCTTATATAATTTATTACTATTCTATCAAACCACCTTCTTCCTCCTCACTCTATCCTATAATTCCTGAAAGCCCCTTTTATTATTTGAAGCGACTGACAATTTCCGAAGCACTTTAATTTCCATGCATTCTTATGGCAAAGATTATGAGTATGTAGTACGTATTCAACCTGCAGTTTGTTTAGGAAATGCGTAATAATCATTTTTAATGAGTTTATATTATTGTTTTGAAGGGGATTGACATTTAGATGACTCAATCATAATTAAAATTTATTGTTCCCACGTTTATCCTTTGTCATATAATCATGATTGTTTCCAGACGTTAATTTTGAGTAGGAGCTCTTGGAATGAACAAAAAATCTGCTTTGTTCATCTGCTCGGCCTGAAAATTAATACGGATGCTCCCCCAGCCCACAACGGAGGGGAGAATATTGTTTCAGACACGTGTTCTCTTCCAAAATTTATTCGGATCCAATCCATTCGGAATATTCTATTCTCTAAAAAGGAGAAGATAGTAATCAAAACAATAACGCATTTGAGGGATTGCTTTCCGCATCCAACATTCTTTCATTTGTGAATTATGTTCAAAACTTCAACACTCATACTTTAATTTGAGAAATCCAAAGGTTAGTCATGAGATCTTCTCAAATGTACTTTAATCAACTATTTTTCCACTTTATTTGATAAACTTACCTTAAAAAATTTGACTTGGCTAAGGCTTGAGTCAAGACCTAGCCATGATATTCTCCAGATGAAACACTATGAACCAGCCTTGGCCGTTAGCAAGACGTAAGATTCCGTCTTGATGTTAAAAGAGGGACTAAGGTGTCGCAACCCTCTAAAGGTCATCACTAATCCAGCGACGGATTAACGTATTGCTTGACCGATGTACAAACTGTTTCAAGAATATAGAAATTCAAGGGCTAAGGATTTTGGGATTCAGATCCTTCAAAAGAATCCTGTGAGCATGTAAAAAACCTTCAGAGAGTGTTCCGAAAATCCCTGCATCTGCTTCTTGTCGGCAATATGATCATTCGAATGCCTCAAGGACATGGAGCAACCCAAGTATTACTGCTTTTCGCATCCATCCCGCAAGTGCCACGGCATATTTTTGGCACACGGGTATGGTCAGCCGTCTATCCGTCGGTGTTCTGCATAATGCCTAGGCGTTCAGCTGAACGCAGTATTTTCCTTAACGCCTACGACAAATACACAAACAATTAGCATTGAGAACCAATGTTGTTAGGTGCGAAGCGCGTCGTCGTGTTCGTATCCCAAACCATAGTATTAAATCTTAAGAATTAAACCTTGTGAGAATCGTGATTTTGAGTTGTTCCTAACGCAAAGTGACAAGCTGTGAATTTGTGATAACTGGTGAAAGATGATGATAATAATAATATGATTTTGAAACCGTGACCAACGGCAACAACGATCCCGTTCAGATGTCTTATTAGCTAACATAAAAATAGTAAATATATGTATAGAATAAGTTGGAAACTACGATATATGAATTTGTGTGTATCTAATGACTCGGTGAGTCTGCGTACAAAGCGCCGGAAGTCATTTGCATACTAGCCTAGCCAGAAAATAGCGGCATGGCTTGCTCGGTATATAGTGTACTCTTTTGCTAATAATACTCAATAAATAATTGGGTTGGGTTGGATCTCATGTCCCTCTGAATCATTCTAGCCTAAAAACATATTAGAAACCTAATAAATTGTTATATATAAATATAAGTCCTAGAAAGTTAGTTCCTTGAAAATAAAATGTATATGAGAAACTATAAAAAATCTCAAGATGTTAGTTGTAGAGTCTTTAAATGTGATTCATTAACAAATGATGAGGTGCACATGTATATATAAATATCCTCATATTTACTCATTCTGAAAAGTGCACTATTAATCATTTATTTTCAAAATGTATAACCATATAGGTTATTAAATGCAAATTATGGTCAAATCTGACAACACACTGTCCAGTAAAAATTTTATGTTGAAGTTGATGAGTAGAATATCGAATGTAAGGAGGTTAACTTATCATATATTATTGAAATAGTTACCTATAAAATAAGTACGTTTCGAACATCAAACCTGTTTTCATAGGAACAAACGTAATTACAACTTGCTTTGCAAGCGCCTTCCTCCGCCTTCTGCAGTTCAGGAGGGGGAGCAACCCTTACTGTATACAATGCGAATCTGTTGCAAAGTTTTGTTTTCAAATCATGGCACTTAGAAATGACGAGTTCAAGTTTTTGAAACTCAGAGTTTCCATAAAGTACACACTGGAAGGTAGTCATGTTAACGAAAAATATACCATCCTTGGTAGGTACTTATTTTCCTGGATCCAGTTGGCTTAGCTACATCAAAGGTAGTTAGTTTTCTTGATTCAGTGACTCAACGCTTTTCTTGTAAGTTCCTCGATTCGCTTGCATGTTCCATATTATATGTCTAGCCATAAAATTCAAACATTGCAAGTCTAATCTGCTTGAATCGATTTGATTTGCACATCACGGTCTGAAAGAAGTCGAGATTGAACTGAATCACTAACATTCTCGCCAGCTCTTTCCGCTTCCTTCTTTTTGCGTCTAAAAAATCTAAGAACCCAGATGAAATTTCTCCATCATCAGTTTCATAGTTTCCGTTGTTAGGACTTTCGGTAAACTGCGAGAAAGCATGCGTAAATTGCAGCACATGAGAAATTGGATGCCCAGTTCGTATGACGCAAAAAGTATTCTTCATTCATTTTTGCGTAAATCTAACATCTCGAACGAAATTGAAATTCTTGTCATCAACCAAATATTCAGAGATCTGTAGAAACGGAGTTAGTGATATCATCGCTGAAGCCTAAAGGAATTTCCAAATCCCACGTACGCAACCTCCTGATTCTTGAGGAAATGCTATCATTCCCTCCAGAAATTCAACCGTTTCGTTGTACCCGTCCAGATTAGGTTAACTCAAACCTTATTTTGGTTCGCTTGAAGTCATTGTTCAAAACCATTCCAACAAATACTAGGTTTACCGTGCAGCGGCTACACATTTTGTTTCTACTATTTGAGCTGTCTCTTTCTACTACTTCTGGCTCGTATTCATAAGCAGTGCCAACATCATGATGAAAGACATTGGTTGCACCCTCAACGTGCTTTTCCAGGAAATTTTGTTTATTAGCTGAGTATTCTTCTTTCTATTTCAGCTTCGACGAGCATCAGATATTCAGGATCATTTTGAATCGAGTAAATGAAAACAATCATCTACTAAAACTTCATCTGTCTTCGAATTGTTTGTAAACAAATGATATTTTATTTTCCTATTCAACTGGTTTAACAACGTGCAATATTTTTGGTTCTTTTCTCATGATTAACTCTTCGAAATCGACTGCGAATCCTTATTCCGGAACAAAAGTTTATTCCTAAATTCTTGATTCAATAAATGCCATTTTGTCAAGAATACCTTGAAATGTGCATACTTCATTATGAATTTTGAGACCAAACTAATATTCGGCTCTTACTGGTTCATTACTAATGTTAATAATCCTTATTGGTTCATATATTTTGGCAAATTTTCCTTTAAACATGGACTCTTTTATGATTGACATATTCGCGCCGGTTCCTATTATGAATTTTCTCCTTCCTAGTTTATGGAACCTTAACTGAATATATGGAGTATCTTATCGGTGTCTTGGTTTTGGAATGATTCATCCGTCAGCGTCAAGGGGTGTTCCTCTCCTGAATTCTTCCGATTCTAATGCACTTGATCTGGAGGTCTGCTTGATGAGGCAGTTGACTGAAAATTTCGAGGTGTTTCCTTTGGACGACAAATTTTTTGTTTAGAATAACATTCGTCTCCGTGATGTCCAGAAATTTGCACTGGTTACGGGTCGTACAAATGCTCCTCCTTCCAATATCTGATTTATAATCTCTTTTCGACAGTACTTTTAATTTTTGGTCATCACTACTGGGTTGTTCGTACCTCCTCCTTTCGCGTTAGGAGCTTTACTTAGATCAGGTGTGTCCAACACAAAGTTGGCGCGCTTCTCCTTTTTCCCCTCCGCCGAGCGCTCTATCGAAAATTCTCTCCTCGTACCACCAGGGGTTCCGTCAGACTGCGCCTGACCACGCCTACTTGCGCGCAGTGTTGACACAGCGCGGTCGCTGAGGACCCCTTTCCACATCGCGATCACCGCATGAACGCATCCAAGGTGTTAAGAGAGGGGATTGACGAGTAACAGTCATTTACACCGCTGCCCTCGCGTTGGACACCTCTGATTTAGGGTTTCTGGATTTCCAGGTCGATTCCAGTTTCGTATTCTTTGCGTTATCCTCGTAAAAATGATTAACCTGAAATTTCTGTTTCAATATCATGTCTAATATTTCTACTTATCGACCCCGTCCACGCGAACGCATCCTGCTGCACGGTCTGTCAATTTTTGCGCAATGATTGAGTTTAACAAAATTCGACGTTCACTTTACCTGGTCTATGAGAGAATTTTGAAGATCATGCAGGAAATTCAAGGATGTAACAATATATGGATTGAGGATACAGTAAACTGTTCTAAAAAGAACACTTATAAAATATATATTCCGGTTTGTTAGTTCGATTTTTTAATATTGTTTGCTTTTAACTTCAAAGTGTTTCCCTTGCAGTGTTGCACAATAATCTTTTATAACATATCGTAACTACATATATGATTTCTTTCATCCTCCATTCTGTAATTTATATGCCAAGCTATTTACTGTATTTTACTTTTAAGGAATTTTTATTGTACTTTTATAAATTTACTGCATCTTCGTATCCCAAAACTAAGAATGGTTCCTAAACTTATTCAAGTTATTCTCTAACAGTAAATATCTTGAATTACCATTTATTCCTTCCAAGTCTCTAATTTACATTGAGCAGACATCTACCAAATGCATTAATATTCAGAACTTTGTATTTTGTGAATTTATTGCTTAGACGTGACGTTCCTTTCACTCCTGAAGATTAGGTCTCCAAATCCGTCTTGATGGTTACAATGCTTGACCCTTCGACGTCCAAAGTAGCCTTCAAATTGTCTTCGGTGATTTCGAAATTATAAGCAATAAACTTCGACGATCCTTCTAGTTTCAACCTCTACTAATCATAGGTATTTTTGTGGCAATTTGGACGCACCTTCTGTACAACTTATTACCCTCGAATGTTGACCGACGCAGATGTTTTACAACCTCCGTAACGAGAACCTCTTATGAATCTCGTAAAGTATAAATAAATGTGTGATATTTTTATTCCATTAAAATGACTTGTTTTATTCAGGCGAAAAAACATCCTTATTTCCAAACTTTATTCCAACCATTCACAAATGAACAATAAAAATAACTAAACAATTATATTCAGAAAGGTTATTAAATAGGGAATGTGACGGAAAAACATTTCAATAAAAGAGTACTATTGTATAAACTTTCCGCCTTTATTGGGCGGAAAAGGAGGAAAGTTTCTAAAACTTGTAAAAATAATACTTTATATGTTTCTAGAACATGCGAAGTCGCACCTGCCGACAACGTGTCTTCAAGTCATTGATCCAGAGAAAAAAGCTCAATTTATTTAGGGGGTCCACCAATTTTGTACTCTCTATGAAGAAAATCTTTCGTCATTTTCTTAACGAAAGCGAGTTTAGCTGGAGAACTCTCCTCCTTTATAGAAAGCACCTTTTGTAGCTCTCGTCAATATGATGGGACCGTTTATTTCTAACACTTCAATCTTCTCGTCTTTTCTCAGGTAGGAAGTATGCATAGAATGGGTTTCTTTTCTCATCTATATTAGGTTTCTCAGAAGCATACGATAATACATGTTTTTTGGATTGTGGTTCATGACTCCTAATTTTACTACAACGATGAACGGGTTTACTGCAAAAGCAGTAACAGGATCACCGTTTTTTTGCGGAATTTGAACCAGTGGCAGATTTGCACATTTGCCGCCAGTAGGCTATTCAAATTTTGCCGCCCTTACCGACCTTTACAATTTGATACCCTAGTTCACAATCATATTAATAAAACTTTTTTGTCAATGAAATTGGGACTTTGTGATTTGTGCACTACCGATCGCCGTAATTAATATGCTTGTAGAAGAGGGGATCGTTGTGTCAGTTTCTACATTATTCTTACAACCCAACAATTTAGTTGGAATATTTGTTTATACCCTCTCCTTGTTACGGGTTTGACAGTCGCGGCATAACCTTCTCTGTATTCATTTGCACACCTTACCACTAATTCAGGGGTGAAGGGGACCTACTGTTTAAGGTGGGTACCGAACCACCAAGAGCAACAGCTAATAATACTTAGAGAACTTAAAGAACTCTAGAGGTACCGTGCTCACGACTCTCCGTGGTCCGCCGAAACTCTTCATAAAACCTACAAGTCACAATTTACAAGTACAAGTCTAGTAACTTTTCGCTTGTATTATTAGTGTGCGTTCCACAAAGTCGTTGGTACTTTTCACACGTTACAAGTACGGCGACTCCTTTTACAAGCAATATTGCCCAGTTTTACAAGCGTTTTGTTTCATAAAGCTTATGGCTCGTAAGTAGCACTTGTAATTTGTAGAAAAATTTCTGAGGGTCTTTGTTATTTGTAAAAGGGGTAAAAATGAATACAAGTTATCTTTGAAGGAACTTAACTCCAAATTTTTGTCCAATAAAATTGGTTTATGAAATAATTAAAGATCTACTGTTTGGAGTATGGATATAATTATCGGTTACACCGAACTTGGCAAACCTAATATAAGTTAAGAGAAGTGCCTTTGTTTCTTTCGTTAAACCGGGTGCAAAAGCACCAAAAATTACTTCCTTGGCATCACTTATCTTCTGCAAGACACATATCTTTTTGGCATTCTTTATTTCCTTCGGTGCCGTGGACAAAGATGTTTCTTTTTCTTGAATAAATCGCTGACACAACAACACGCACAGTCAACAAAACTTGGAGGGTAACAGCTAAGATGAGTTGAGTGCGCGTGCGCGTACATGTGAAAGCGCTTGTAACTTGTAGGAGATATTACTTGTATTTACAAGTGGATCAAAGACTCTTCTGAAACACAAAATACAAGTGCTTGTAATTACAAGCTAGTAACTTACTAAACTGTAACTTGTAGAATCGTAATTTTTATGAAATAGGCCCCAGACAGCGTGGGTCCAAAGCTCATGCCTTAGCCCCCACCTTCAAGTGACCACTCCTAACCCAACAATTAGGTTTAAATTGCAGAAGAAATATTTTTTAAGTTTTTTTTTTTTTGGAGCTGATAAAAGTTAAATCATGTACTTCTCATAATGGAGGGCGGGGGATGTCTTAATACTACTTCCACAATAATACACATTCGGCAAACGTAATTAAACTGTTTTTATTGCACCTACTCACAGTATAAGAACAATATCTCCAATTATCTGCTAACAATCCGGCTGATGATAAAGATGGAATTGAATTAAGGTATGAAATTTTTTCAATATCTTTCTGCGCGATTTTCTATTCACAAAATCATCAATTATATCGTCGTATGGAATCTTGTTCATTATTTCTGACCCAATGCACAAAAGAGCTAGGACATAATTTTTCACTCGTTTGAAACAAGAAAAACTTCTCTCACCTCAACAATTTGTTACTGGTGTACATAGAGACATGCGAACTGCTATATCTAAGATTGGAAAAACGTTTTGCAAATCCTGATTTCGCAGGAACAAAGATAGACTTTCCAATGATCCAGAATCTGGGTTAACGAAATTCCTTCAGAAGAAAGGTGGGATTGAAAATGTAAGCATTCTTGAACCAAGTAAGTCTCTAAATCATTAGGGTACATTTCTTTCAAGAAGAGAGCAAAACGTGCTTGGCTTTGAATTTTAGCCTGTAAGCCATTGTACATACCAGACGTGTTTTCGGCATTATCATACGATTGTCCACGACAGTCTCCAATATTCATGCTCAGTGTTTGGAGTTCCATAATGATGGCAGAAAACATTTCTTCAGATTTATGACCCACTGAGGGTAAACACTTGAGAAATCTTTCCCGCGGCTCACCTGTTTCCAAAACGTATCTAATGATGAGGGTAAGTTGGTACACATTTTCCATGTCTGGCGTTCAATCGAGGATTAGCGAAAAATATTTCGCGCTTCTTATATCGTCTCCAATCTGCTTTCGGTAACAAATCTCACTAAGTAATGCCAGTCAGCAGCTGCCATCTGGACGCCACAGGGCCTGGTTGAGTTGAGGAGGATAAACCACCCCCGCTTGAACAATCGTAGATTTAAATAATTACTCCAAGTTCGCGAATCACGCCCTCAAGTTCGTAGGAGAAGAGAAATCGAGAGGACAGAGTTTTTCACGATTCTGGAAACGCTTGAGGCGCTCGATACAATAGGACCCTTTTTTTTATTCTAGCCGATGACTCGGGCTGCATTACTTGGACTTCTTGAAGTGATAAAACCCGCACGTGCGGTTGTAACTTAGGAAGTTGTCGCGAATTATTAAAAAAGCTGTAAAAATCAATGACTCGAACTCAAAGCTATCCACAGATCGTTTTCTATAGAAGAAAGGATTTCCAGGTCATTTTATGCTCTGAGAGAGTCGACGAGTTTATGAGTTTTCTAATTTCAGGGTTGTCTGCTTCGAGCCTATCAAGTTTACCCTTTTGCATGTTTATTAACGCCACAAATTTGCTGCCTCCTAAAATCTGCCGCCCTAGGCTTCAGCCTACTCAGCCTACTGGTAAATCCGCCACTGATTTGAACTTTGTAGGGCTTTTCAGTACTTATAATATTAAATCCGCGTAATGCTCGAGTACGACTGCGAGTGTTGTATGGACCTCTCGGTTTGGTTTCAACCTTCGGCCGACTTTCACTTTTCGGTGATTCTGCAATAATAATATAAGTTGATTTATTAGCTCCATTAAGATGGTAGGAAGCAAATCTCAATTCTTTTTAAACGGCCTAATGTATGTATTTACTTATAAAACATTTGTTTAAAATCTCTTCCTGTTATGGGCTCGTGGTTCCCCGAATAACTTTCTCTCTATTTCCTCACACACCACTAAGTCAGTGTAACCAGCTCAGTGAACCTGCTGCTTAGGGTGGGTTCAGAACCACCGAGAGCAATAGCTACTTAGTACTAAGAGAACCTGGAGAACTGTAGAATTACCAGACTCACGACTTTCCGTGGTCCGTCGAAGCTCATTCAGAGTGCGAGGCAGGAATCGAACCCGCAACCGACAGAACGAACTTCACTTAGATGTGAAAAAGAGGAAATACTCTTAGCAAACTGAAGTGAACTTCAAAAGAATAATCTACCCCTTTCACCGAGAATTTTTTGACTTTGGGAAAAGTATTATTTGCTGAGAGGAATTGACATTTACCCTGTGAAAAATTCATCCCTCGTATCAATAGCAATGGAATAAAAATTTTATATTCCCAATCCGATTTCCATTACTGATTTTTCACAATTAAGATTTAATTTTTGCTAGTGATGGGTAAAATGACTTCAAATCAGGTTGTATCGGATTGGGTCAGGTTTGCATTAGGCCGGCTTATGATTAGAGTTTGCCACCCAATTAGGAAACTTTTAAACACGTCCTGGTAAGGAAATGTAGGATAGTCCAACGAACCGGCCGAGGGTTTCTGCTGAATACGCTTACGAAAACTAATAAGCAGTCGCGGACAATTGTCCAGGGATGGTCCCGAAGTAAAAACCCTCAAGCTAAGGCGTAA
>WSXT02046515.1:0-13132 GCA_011762715.2 Neuroterus valhalla | reverse complement strand
GTTTGTGCATGTGTGTATATTCGTTGTCGAATAAAGGGAATTCTCTCAAATGTACGAATGATAATAATCCTGTATTCCAAAAGAAATGAATCTTTCCTACCGTTTATTTGAAATTTTAAGGTCAAATGAACAATTTAGTGAAATGTAAATTGTACACCTAAGCAGTGAATATATCCAGTCAAGAGATTTTGTATGTTTTCCTTTCCAGCAGCTTTAAAACAGAAAAAGGGAGTTCTGCCGAGCGGAATTAGCAGTTGAATTCGCTACTCATTATGGAGAAAATTAGCGATTTCTCAAAAATCCTTGGGGATTGGGTTTGCAGCCCAAGATAGCTATTAAGTACTCTACGCAATCCAATATTATATTCCATTTTATGAGCCAAAAGTTGCATTATAGTCTCCTAACGCATGCTATATTGCTTGAATTCTCGAGAATATTGAACTGAATTATTCACCACATCATCTTTCGCCACCCAGACTATCCTTCGTTCATCCATGGAAATTATTTTCTATGTGTTTGTGAATGTTACCCCTTACACCATTAGGATATCCCGCGATAACTTATATTTATGTCTCAGTATATCCCATTTACATCCCGAAACATCCTGGGGAAATCGTAGAGACATCTACAGAATTATTAGACTTGCAGATGAACCAACATAAAAATTTAGATACCCATAGAATATTCTGGGTCCAATAAATGTTAATATTTTTATTCTCATGTCATTATTGTATTATTCTCGTCTATCTTCCTTAATATTCATTAAGCTTAGACTATCTAACATCTTTCGTCTGTGCTTCTCTATTGTCTATAATTCTCTATGGAAGATATGAATACATGGGATATAAAATCGTTCACTTATCCTTACGCAGATATATTATCTTTTTAATATAATTTATTATCGTATACTATTTCAAATCATTTTCTAAATCTTTTAGAATGAATTAGGTCTGCCTGTTTTTCCGATTATATATTTATTTTTTCACGTCATGCAAGTCAATCATTCTCTGATTTTGTTAAGTCACACTTTTCTATATCATTCACGTCGATATTCTTCAACAGCTTCGTTATGATAATCCTACGTCTTTTATTTCAATCTCCACTTTGTGCAACTCGTCAAATCAACCGTCATTGTTCAGTAGGGTGGCCCAAAAAATGACATATCACAAATTTCAACGTGCTAGTTCACCAAATCATTCTTTACGGCAAATAAATTGACACGAATTTTTCTATTTTCTACTAAAGTTATTTTTAGTACTAGCTACGAGGCTTCAAAGTTGTCAGTTTATAAACGATTTGAAGTCGAGAAGTTCCAGAAGCAGCATCAGGTTTGACACAGAGAGCAGGTAGACTCATTATTCCCTTTCTATTCAACCCATTGTCAGTGACTTATCCCATTTTAACGTCACGCCCTCGCCTCTTTTGTACACTGCACAGGTTGTTTGATATTTCCTCAAACGTCGCGTCGGCTAGCCAACGGTCAGATTCTCTCGCTCGACCTTTTGATTGTTACAAGATTTGCGCTATTTTGAAAAACCTCAATTTTGTCAATTATTCATAATGTCAATTTTTGAAGGTAGCATTCACTTAATTGGAGTTGTATATGAAAAATGTATCGATAATATTATTTCAGGTCGAAAATTATTTTGAAATGTCATAATTCTTCATGAAATAAGGGTCCAGATGCAATAAGGGGACCAGCGCTCGAAAGCGCTAAAAAGTATCGTCCAAACGTCTTGTGATATCGAAATTTCTAAACTCAAAAATCTAAATTAATAAAATATGAGCTTGTAGGAACTGACAAGACGGAACTTTTTTTCATATTAAGTTTTCCAATCCCATTTATATTTTTGATGATAAAAATGAAAAAGTTGTAAAAAAATGTTGCAACATTTAATTATTTTTTGAAACATAAATCGTCTCAACTCAGACAAATATTATTGGAACTCTTCGAAATTTGGTACACACATGCATTATACCCTAGCGATGCCTACAATGTGGAAAAGCAAGTAAAAAATGTAATTTGTTCAATAATAATTAATTGCAGATGGAGACCTGACGGTAAGCACGTTTTCTTAGCTTCGGAGAAGAAAAGTATCGAGCGAACTTCAAAGTTGAAACAATTTTCAGTCAGACATTTTTTCCTGGGAATTTTTAGGTCAATTCATTGAAAATTGACGGAAATATCCATTTGGTAAGAAAACAGGCGATGCTGTGTACGATTGCGTCGTTAGCAGATTCAAGGGCTTCTGAACGTTAGTACTCTCGCCTGTATACTCTCCTATGAAGGACTTGTCTCTTCAAAAATTAAACATTAAAAAAGGCTGCCTTTTTCCTTATTCAATAGAAAATCGACTGCTGCATATTTCAGGATATTTCTTTGTTTCCAGAGAATTAGCCAATAAGTTAAAATAGGGACATATGTGCTGTAGTTATTTCATCCTTTATTTTGCTTCCTTCGTTTTAGTAATAAAGAATGTAAACAAACCGTCTGATGCCTTTGTTTTGAAATTTTTACTGCGAAAAAGGTTCAGTGTCTTAAACTGTTCCGGACTGTGCAGATCGCTTTCTGATTCATTAGATTAAATTGAATATCATATTTTTGTCCTGTGACAAAAGTTACTTTCAAGTTTTGAAATTATGTCAGAACTTCAAGCAGGCCGTAAAAGGTTCCGCAACGAGAGCAAGTGGAAGAGAAATTTGACAAAAGATTGCAGAAATAAGGAAATGGAATGTGATATCCTCATCATACTGAAAATATTTCATTCAAAACAATTGTTGGCATATTGAAAATCTAAATTCAATAAAATTGAAAATTTTGGTTAGACCTTTATTTCAAAGTTTGTTAAAGGACTCCGCACGCAAAAGTGACAGCTTTGACATTTACTAAGCAATAGTTTCTTAAAAGTGAGGAGGGCGTCTAAAATTTCGAGTTTTCAAGCTCTCATATACCTAGATTTGATATTCAAAAGCTCCACAAACATATCCTTCACGATTTCTCTTTACAATAAGTAACAAGTTCTAAATAGAAAATTACTTTTGAAAATATTTCATCATCACAAACCTATTTTATCATGTTTTAAAAAAATCTCACGAGGGAAAAATAGGGTTTTGCGCCTTTTTGGCGCTTTCTTCTATTGTTTTGCTGTTTGATTCAGTAAAAATTGTTTGCAATACATAGAATATCACTTTTTCGGAGAAGCAGATGATTAAAAATTTGTATGAACAATTAATTATTATTCATATCAATTTTCTCTTGGAAAAGTGGTATAAAGTTGTGGTTTTTTCTGAAATCTTTAACGTATTTTTAACTCTTGACCTGCAGTGAATTAATTTGAGTTGAAAGAATAATTGTTCAAAAAATTCATTATTACCGAAATATATAATAACTATACAGATATTACAATATAGTGTAATCCCTGATAAGTGTTAATCTGTCAAGAAATAGTGCTTAAGTTTGTGATACAGTATGAAAAGGTTCAGAAGTAATAAAGAGAGTATCTAATTTTGATGTTCTTGTGTTAAAATTTTTATAAAATGTTTGATCAATGATCAGAAATATGCATAAACAAGTGTAACTGTGTATTTTGTTTTTGGGGAATAAATATCCTGGAATATAAAGCAGTCGATTTTCTATTGAATAAGGGAAAAGGCAGCCTTTTTTAATGTTCAATTTTCGAAGAGACAAGTCCTTTATAGGTCAGTATACAGGCAAGAGTACTAACGTTCAGAAACCCTTGAATCTGCTAACGACGCAATCGTACACGGTGTCCCCTGTTTTCTTACAAAATGGATATTTCCGTCAATTTTCAATGAATTGACCTGAAAATTTCCAGAAATCTTCCTTCAATATTAAGGAATAAATGTCTGACTGAAAATTGTTTCAACTTCGAAGTTCGCTCGATACTTTTCTTCTCCGAAGCTAAGAAAACGTGCTTACCATTAGGTCTCCATTTGCAATTAATTATTATTGAACAAATGACATTTTTTACTTGTTTCTCCACATTGTAGGCACCGCTAGGGTATAATGCATGTGTGTACCAAATTCCAAAGAGTTTCAAAAATATTTGTCTGAGTTGAGACGATTTATGTTTCAAAAAATAATTAAATGTGGCAACATTTTTTTACCACTTTTTCTTTTTTATTATGGAATATATAAATGGGATTGAAAAACTTTGTATGAAAAAGAGTTCCGTCTTGTCAGTATCTTCAAGCTCATTTTTTCCAATTTAATTTTTTGAGATTCGAAATTTCGATATCAAAAGCCGTTTGGACAATACTTTTTACAGTTTTCGAGCGCTGGTCCCCTTATGGCATCCGGACCCTCAATGCTCTCAAAGTTTTTAAAATAACAATCAAGTGATAGTAATAATATTCCGAGTCAAAATAAATTTCAAAACCCCATGATTTGTTTCTAATTTGCTGAAAAAGGTCTAAAAATGCGTTGATTCATAATTTAATAATGATAATAATAATAATAATAATAATAATAATAATAATAATAATAATAATGATATTCAAGTCAGAAATAAATTAAAAATGTCATGATTTGTTTATAATTTCCCGAAAATATTCCGAAAATTTGTTAAATAACAATTTGATAATGATATTCTAAGTCAAAAATTATTTCTAAATGTCATGATTTGTTTATGATTTCACAAAAATGTTCCGAAAATTTGTTAAATAAAAATTCAATAATGATGATATTTCAAGTCAAAAATTATTTTTAAATGTCATAATTTGTTTATAATTTTCCGGTAATATTCCGAAATGATGATATTTCAAGTCAAAAATTATTTTTGAATGTCATAATTTGTTTATAATTTCCCGAAAATGTTAGATAAAAATTTGATAATGATGATATATCAAGTCAAAAATTATTTCTGTCATAATTTGTTTCAAATTTCCCAAAAAAGTTCCGAAAATTCGTTAAATAAAAATTTGTAAATGTCATAATTTGTTTATAATTTCACGAAAATATTCCGAAAATTTGTTAAATAATAATTTGATGATGATGATATTTCAAGTCAAAAATTATTTTAAAATGCCATTATTTGTTTATAACATCCTGAAAATGAATTGATCTTCTATAGTTAAGGGAGTACCCTCGGTAATAGAATTACAAATGAGAATCGTTTCGTCTTTGGATGATAGTTGAATTGGAGTGTACTGAAGCTCTGGTTGATATTTTAGAACCCTTCAGAACATCGTACTCAAGAAATAAATGATTGAAAGTAACATGTGTTCTTATGGGAAAACGCACTTTTTGTGGTATATAAAAAGATTGACAAATGAAAAAATTCTGAAATAATTCTGACACATGTAAAGTGTTCTCTCAAATCTATATCTGCTTTGTAAAGTATCACTCAGAGCCTATGAGGATGGGAAAAAAATCATTTATACCGTAAATGTATGACTAACGTCATCAAACTGAATATATGGTAACGTCGCACCCACTCCATGTGCTCTGGCTTATGCGTGAATTTGGGATGACACACGTGCTTTCGAACGTCGTGGCTGAATTTTAGGAGGGCGAGGTAGGAGCGCGACGCGACGTTGCCAAATCTATGACTGGGACTGTGTGAGTCAATGAAAAGTCGAAGCGTTCTCCCACCTGACTTGCTACGTACCGAGGGAACTTCCTTAAGGCAGGTTCTCGCCTTGTGTGCCCAAAAAAGTGTACTTTTTTTAGGAATTTTTTTTGAGAAAAGTATTAAAGATAAAATGCTGAAAATTTTTTCTGGATATGAACATCCATTTATTCCAAGAATGCAATTTTCTAAATTGACTGAATGAAAAAGGGGGGGAGGGGGCGTCCATCAATGGCGGCATGTCGGTGGAGAGGTGTCTCGCTGCCAGAAGTGATTCCGTCAAAACCCGTGATCCGAAACAAAAAAATCGAACACATTCTTAATTTGTACTGTATTATCTATTAAATGAACTAGAATTATGAAAAAAGCTCAAAATTGAAAAAGTTATGAGGTTTTGAAAAAAATTACGATTTTCGCACCTTTTTTCCTTCACGTACTATTTTTTTAATTGAACAATTTTCAATATTTTTGGCTGATTCTAGTTCATTTGTTGAAAAAAACCCTAAGGAACATTTAAAAAAATTTTCGTAACGATTGGTTTATTACAGCGTCTTCAATCACTTCCGGTAACAGGAAAACCTCCCCACCGACATGCCAATTCAGTCATTTGTATTCTTGAAAGAAATGTATTTTCATATCCAGAAAAAACCTCCAGCTTTTTATCTTCAATACTTTTCTCAGAAAAAATTCCTAAAAAAAGTAAATTTTTTCTGGTCCACAAGGTGAGAACCTGCCTTAAGAAGGTACTTGCAGCTAGATTCAAAATTTTTGGAGCGCTAATTTAATGTAAATGTTTGGTCGGAGTATTCAAATTTTCAATCTCTGTTTTTCGTACTTTTCACTAATGCGGAAAATCATCCAAAAGTATTATTAATATTATTATTATTAATCATGAATACTGATATATTATTAATATTATTATTATCTCATTTTATTATTATTTATTATTATTGAAACTTTTCAATTATATTATCAATAAAATTAGTTACTAATAATCAAAAATTATGATGTTCCAGTTGTGAATATTATACCATAATTTTATTTTATAAATATTCATTATAAGGCCTTACCTTTATTTGTTTTCTATTACTCATCATACTTATTTTATATATTTTCAACGAAATTAAAATTTGTAAATGAATAGAAAATTGCTTTTTTACGAATTTATTCTTAATTCTTGAGAGCTAAAAGGTATTTGAAAACTTATAAAGTTAAAACAAACCTTTTCTAGTCGGTCTGCAGCAAGGACCCAATTAAGCGGTTGAGGCCTGGGCCTGTATCGATTACGGTGCACCCAAACCGACAATGAATTTTCAAATTATGGTAACCGTCACAAATTGTGCACCTGCACTCCCGGAGTCACTCTTGAGGCTAAATAGTGTCATTTGGGACCAGTCCTCTCCTTCTTCTCTCAATGTATAATGATGGTTAATTATAAATTTTTTTAAAAATCTGTTGTGAATAGTTCCAGAACTGTGTCTTGAAAATTTCAAATTGAACATACATATCTGAGGCTCGGGAAAAGTCTCCAAATATTGGACTTCTAGGCATGTTTGCATATGACTAGAATTTTTTAATAATATTTCCGAGATATAAAAATTGGCTAAATGCAATACTTACTGATGAGTGAATAAGTTTACAAAAGGAAAAATAAATTTATTTGAAATTTCCTGCCTTAAATCTGAAAAGTAAAAATACGATACATTTTACATGTTAAACTCCATAAGACATACGAGTTGTCGTAGCAAGTTCTAAAAATAATTTTTGTGAAAAATAGAAAAATACGTGTAAATTTATATGCCGAGAAGAATGATTTGGTGAACTAGCACGTTGAAAATTTTTTAATTAAATTTTTTGGGCCACCCTATTGTACAGTCATTGTTTATTCTAATCTTTTAAACATATATTTTTCAGAAAATATTCTTCACTCAATTTTTCCAATCCCTTCTTTTTTGAAACAGTCTACAAAGGTTTTATCAGATTTATTTGGGTGAGGTTCAAAAAATGATTCTCTAAATAATCATAACTTCACTTATGACCGACGGCAGTAGCATGGTGGAGATTCTCAAATGTTCGGCACAGACGGGCGCGGTTTGTAATCGGATGGGTATTCGTTCGGGAACCTCGCTTAGTTGTGTTTCCTTTACGTTTGACTACTGTCAAGCGGGAAATTTTACGCCAAGGATGGTCGTGGGAATTTGATGCTATCGAACGTCTACATCAAAACTCATCTGTCGGTGATCGGATGCAGTCAGGAGTTTTGGTTCTTTGCAGTTTTCCACTCCCTTGCCAGAATGTCCAGACGAAGGCGAGCGTTTTAAATAAAAATCTGTCTGCAGACGATAAGGATATAAGAGATTAAAACCTCTATGGAATTGAGTACGCCAGGCGTTACGCGGAGGCTTATCATGAGAATGGGGGAAATTAGGGATTTTCGGAAGAGATTAAAGTTGATAATAATCTCAAACTCCTAAATTGGAAGTAAATGTTTTTCTTGATAAAATTTTGATTTAAATTGTGACATCCCGGAAATACAAGATGATAGAACGATACGATAGAAACTCACAGTTATCGACTTTCCATGTTTTAGAGATACTAAAAAATAATTTCATGCTATTAAGCTGGTGGATATAAACGGACTTGAAATTCACATGCAGCGCAAAAAAGTACTTTGAAAATGATGTGTCGCGTTCCACAGATAGGTAGGTAATATTTGTTTTGTTTAGCACAGAGAACGAGAATGAGAGAATAATAGAGAGAATCAACAAAACATGAGCGCGCATTTGATAAACTGTTGAAATTTATTTGAATATGACGGTTTGAGATAGCCTTATATCGTTGTCAAACTGAATGTAACGTGTTGCAATTTGACACGACCGCTTGGTCCTGTAATCACCTAGTGAGAGAGGGACAACAACATTTTGAAGGCTATTAATTTTCATGGTTCGATAGGGGAAAGTAAATTAATGAGGTGTAAAACAACGTGTAAGATCAATTATATTACGAAGTAGGACCTCTGCACACGCACGCACAGCTGCTTATAGCTCGCTGCTGATTAGTCCAGTTTTATATATTCCTGACTCGCGAAATAAAACTTCAAACACTTTTTGAAATAGGAATTTTCGATTTCTTTTTCAATTTTTCATGCAGCTATATAAGCCCCCTGAAATATTTGTATTTATTATAAATTTTAATTTCAAGTATTTACAATTAATATCTCACTTTGATTGCGTTTTCATAGCCTTTATTTGTAAAAATGTTTTTGGAATCACATCGTACTGCTTTTTTCGGAAAAAGAAGTAACTTAAGGTTTAGGGTCCGCTGAGCCCTTAATTCCTGTTCGTATAACTTTGAAATTCAATTGATGCTTTCTTTATGGAAGAAAAAGTAACAACAAGCTGAGGGGCTCATCGGGTCCCTAATTCCTGATGATATAATTTTGTAATTCGATAGACGCTTTTTTCCAAAAGAAAAGTGAAAAAATCGAAAAGGCCTGTTGGGCCCTCAATCGGTAATAGGATAGTTTTGGAATTCATTTGATGCCTATTTTTAGACGGCAGGTAACAAAAGTCTGGGGGCCCACTGAACCCCTTATTTCCGAAGGTATTATTTTGAAATTCAATTGACGTTTTTCTTTAAAGGAAAACTAATGTGAATCCAATCCGAATTCGTGTTATTATAGTTTCGGAATTTAATTCATGATCTTTCTAGACAAAAAGTAACAAAAGGCTAAGGGCCCACTTCTTTTTTATACGAAAAAGTAACTTAAACCTGAGGACCACCGGGCTCTTGGTTCCCGATAATTCGAGTTTGGAAGAGATTTTTTATAATGCACATTAATTTCACAATTTTATTAGGAATTCCACTAAAATTTTGAAATTATATAATTTACAAATGTGGGTAATAACTCAAAAAATTCTTCAACGGTTTCTATTTCCTTATATCGCTCATTCATTAAATATTCTTCTATAGTCATCTTCGCCTCGAAAAGGGCTTAATGTCAAGTTGAAACATGTCGGCAATCAATGAAATTGAATTTTTCAAAAGGGTATATGCGTATTAAAAATGTATTATTCAATTGGTTTTGTATTGAAATTTATGAAATTTAAAATTCGATTTCAAGCTCGTCCTGAAAACACTTTGAATTCTCGAATTGGAAATCGAAATATTGTTTTTCCATTCGACAAATTCAAAAACTTTCTCAGAAATAATATCATGCCGACAAAATTACGAAATGTTCGAGGACGGAGTTTCTATTGTAACATTGCGGTTTTAACATAAGTTAAACCGGTAGGGTTTAACGATCCCTCTCTTCTTACCGACATCGTACGAAGCATGTAGTACTTGCAGTTTTCGAATTCCAGAAATATAGCGGTGGATAGCCGGGCATCCCCGTTACAAACTGACGCCCAACTAGAAAATCCACGTGTTTCCTGGATCTAGCAGTATCGCCTTTTCGTGTTTCTGTGTATGAGAGAGACAGGCAGTTGATAGTTTGCCGATTTATTAAGTCGGCCCGCTATCCACTGCGCAAAGGAGCCTGATTGAAATCAGACTCAATGAGCTCGTAGACCCTTCAAAGTTGAATTTTGAACGGTGGAAATGACGGGAATTCTAAGTTGATTGGAAAACATTTTCCTTATCAATTTAAATATTGAATAATACTTAACCACTGGGGCACTGAAATTAAAGGTCCAAAACCACGCCCTGTTGACCTAATCGTTGAACTTTAGGAACTAACATGAGAAGAGGTTTAGCTGCTATAAAACAGAGCTGCAATCAATTATTTTGATGAATTCGCTAGGAAAGATTGAAGTCGACAACTCTCTTATGATAAAAACCAATACCAGCGGAGAAATATTTATAATTTTGGAACATGAATTATTTTATTTTTATTACAGAATTAGGAAAAAATGGCAAAAATTAAATTTTTGTTGCTCAGTAGAAAATTCCTGTTTTTTTGGTACAATTTGGAAATAAATAAACAATATTTCTTAATAAAGAAATAATAACATATTGTATTTCGTCTCGTGCATTGCTTTTCTCCGTTCCTCCGTTTCCTCTACAATAAGTCACACTCTAAATCCCGGACTCATCCCGGTCCATTGGACCGGAATCCTGGTTCAGGCAGCGGTCAAAATAAAATCCGGTCCATTGGACTGGAATTTTTCGTCCGAGCCAAGGATCTCCCTGGTCCAAGCTTGGACCAGAACTGATGTAGGTCCTAGCCTGGACTTACCTGATTACAATCGGACTTGGAGGTTATGTTCTACTTTTATCTTATAATTTTTTTATACACTTACATTATGTTTTTATACAATAAAAAGTCAAAACTCGAACGCCTTGCTTATGATTTCTGTAGGTATTGTAACCTATACACTGGCAACGTTCCACGTGCAGCTGCGCGCGACGTAAGCGGACAAGAGCAGCCTGCACCTTCGTTTCGCACCGGCGAGCAGCGCAGCAGCGCATGTCTCTTCTCGGACCGAATTTCAGTCCCGTTTGGACTGCTCGCAAGCATCAGTCCATTAGACTAGAAAGTCAGTCCATTGGACCTGAATCGCAGGTTTGGTCATTGCTTGGACCAGAATTCCGGTCCAAGGGATTTAGAGTGCACATAAGTGCCTTGAACTACTTATTCTAACTTGAGTATAACGCTTAAAATCTACTTTTTCGGCTCATTGCTACTATTCACATACTATGTACGGCGAACGCATGTTTGAGCCTCCATGGCTTCGATTTCCTCTCACCATCTTTCAATTTCATAGTTTTCTCAACTTTTCACTTTATACATTCATCTAGATTCATTTATCGGGACAAACCCTTGGCTTTCTCTTCCATCAGTTCTTCCAGTCCCTTCATCCATTCTACTAACCACTTTTATCCAGTATTCCTCTCACACAATCACTCACACTTCTGCCTTCCTCTTCCTTTCTAGTACACACCTCTAGTATATGTTCCCACGACTCCACTTCATAACCACACATTCTACACATTTTGGCTTGTTCGTCCATCCAGTATCGACATGTGTTCATTCCCTCTCCTATTCTTAACCGTAACAATCTATTCCACTCACTCTCATTTTTTAACTTCGTCAGGTATTCTGATTCCCCCACTCATTTAACCATCTTATACCAACTGTTGTACTGTGATTCCATAATTTTCCTCCATCTTTCCTCATTCACTGTCTCTTTCCTTCCCATTCTGAGCCTCCTGAATTCCTTTTGCTTCCTCTTCACCCAATCTCCTTTATGCACGCTTGCACAATTTTGCATCCCTCTCTCCTCTTCAGCTTCTCTCCAAACTTACACGCTCTCTTTAGTTGACGAACTATCATTTTCTGTCGATCCAGTTCTTCCCTCAGCATACATACTGGACTATTCGAACTTACCTCCATAACTCACCTCAAGAAGCTTTCGCGGAGACTTCCCACTCTTTTTTGCTCCTTCTATACCAAATGTCTACTCCAACGCACACGACTGCCCAGACTAGCACATCAAACATCCATGTTTTCGTCCTCCAATCATTATTTACCCTTTTCTTATCTTTGCACCAAACTTGGCTCATTTTGTTTTGCTCGCACACTCCATCCTTATCCTTACTTGCAGCTAGTTGCCTCCCCCAGCTTCAAACCAGAACCTTAAGTAGCAGGATTCCTCCACGTTTCTCCGTTAAACATCTAGTTGCACTCTATTTTCTTCTTTCTGTTCCTGAAGCACATTTTCTTGGTCTAACTAACGTGTACCGTTATAACTTCTTCTCTTACGAACTCTTCAAACCCTCTCCTAATTTGATCATCTTTCTCCTTCTGATAATAGTAGGACATCGTCCACATATGCTGAAGAATAAAGATGACTAATTAAGAATCCATTAGTGGCTAAATTCCAGTTATATTTTGGTTGTTATTGAGGTTGGAGACACTTTTCTATGCAGATCTGCATCCTTTTCAAGTCATTTTTCTAATACACAAAGATCATTGAAGCCTAATGATAATATTGAAGATGGATGGAAAAATATAAGCATATAAAAATATAAGATAAAGTCTAACTTAAAAAGTCTCACATTGTTTGTCCTTAATTATTAATGAAGAATGTAAGTATTGTCATACATCTAGAGAGGGATGTATGACACCGCTTGAAATTTTTACGAGTATCCTTCACGACCTATTGGTGTTACGAAACTGCAACTTCTTGCATTTCGCAAAATTTTCAAGCAATTTTCACACATTTGATACCTTATCGTTATTAGCTTTACAACGAAGTTTGAATCGCAAAAATCGGCCTACTTCAGCGATTTTTGCTATTTCATTATCGTTTCGTAATGAAAGGTAAAATGATCCGATTTTTACGATTCCAGTTTTGCTGTACTCATAATTATGAAGGACTAGCTGCGCCCTACGGCGGCGGATTCGCCGCCGCGGTGTACGTCCAAAATTGGTCGTACCAACTCAGAAACCTTCGTGGGCGCATGCACAACAACTTTGCTAGATTGTTACATGATCAAATGCATAGTTTACGATTGTATAGAGGGAATATAGACAA
>WSXT02046493.1:0-13133 GCA_011762715.2 Neuroterus valhalla | reverse complement strand
CACAATATTCCATCAATCAATCTTTCTGATGTTTCGAAAAATATGCTTAGAGACTCAAGAAATTTACACCGTAACCGAAGGAGTCATTGGCTATTTTGTAACGAGGAGTCCAGATCGATCCCGGATTGGTTGGGGTGTGAAGCCAACGAATCCTTTCGCCTGATACACGGCCATAGGTTTCGCTATTCGGTCGTGGATCAGCTGGATCTCACTTCGTCCCCGTAGAGAAAAGGTTGGGTTTCCTGGTCGCCTTGGCGTAGGTGCACCATCCACCAGGGAGAGCAGTGAGTATCGCTGAGCTCTGCACCTCGACCGGAGTCGGTTTGCAGCCCTCAGCGAACTGTCTTCCGAGCGGTACTGCGAGTGCTTTTATACACTGGTAGCCGGTCGGTTGGGCAGGACGCGCACGCGCGTAAGAGGTCTCTCACCTCGTGACGTGACTGGCGTATAACATGATATCTTTTTGATGAGGTGTGCCTCGTTACATCTACCCCTCCCCCTCCCCCCCCCCTCCTCGCTTTGGAGAGTGAAGCGTATGGCGGTTCCGAAGCGAGAGCCAGACGGAACAAGCTAATGGTTTTATGCGAGGACGCGTTTGAAAAAAAAACAAAAAAAAAAAAAAAAAAAAACTACGGCTTATGTTTCTAGGAAAAAGAGCAAAACAATTGATCGGACGAAGCTAAACGCGTTCTCGCATTTTCACGGCTTTATGAGTGAAAACATTTTTTTTCCGGAACCTCCACACACAAAAAAAATACGGCACAAATGGAAACACAATAGTCGGAGTATACACATACACTTATCCGGAGAACACAATATGCGGGGAATACACATTTCGACGAACACTTTCGGAGGACACAGCATGCGAAGATCTTTATACTCACCAACGCCTCGGGGGTGACCTTGCAGCTCTGGAGTCCTCCCTGTCGGTTGAAGCGGATAATGTACCGGAGGCCGTCGATCTTCACCCTGTATTGGGCCGTTCCTCTTGGCACTTCAATGCCTACGCCGTTCGGGAACACTTAGACGTCATGCATGGCGTCTGGCAATTCGTGCTCTGTGCGGTCGATGTTAAGAGGCCGGTCGGGGTGCATCTGCTGGGCTAGTGGAGCAGGTGGTTCCTCAGCGGCTGGTGCCTCTTCGATCGCTGATGCTGCTGGCTCTGCCGCCTGAGTGGCGAGAAGCAACAGAGGTTATGTTCTTGTTGGTGGAGGTTGCCTGCCTGCGTCTGATAGGCAGGGCAACCCTTTCGGCCTTTCCGAAAAATGAAACAATTTATTTCCATCATTCTTTTCGATAAAAACCAAATTGTCAGATTTATGGTATTTCCAAAATTCGAAAATATAAAAGAAAATGAGAATTGTTATTCAAATAACGCAAGATATGAAAGAAAGTTAAGAGGGAAAAAATATTTTATTTTGTGATCCCTCCAAGATAATCATTACAACTCTTCGAATTTTCTCAGAGGATTAAAAATTCAAATGTTGGTCGCAGAAAAAATGACAGAAAAGAGAAAGATTCATTTTTTAACCAAACTATGCAAGGTACACAAGCTTCGGAAGAAACGAATAGACAAAATTTTTTCACCAAGAAAACATCTTTAAATGTGTTATCAAGTTTTCCAAACAGGATATGTAGTTTTCATTTCAATCAGAAAAAATAACTATAAAAATGGATTTATAACATTTTTGAAAAGATGACGAAGACAAAGGATTGATAGAGAAAAGTTGTTCACCCGAAAAATATCTGTAAATGTTTTATAATTTTCCTCATTGGACGCATAGTTTTTGTTTCAATCGAAAAAATGAAACCAAACATCAAAAATGAAACTTGTCGGAGAACTACGCATCATATACGAAAAAAAATTAAGCAAAAAAATCCTTTATCGTTTCGGACAAATTGTGATCAAGTGCACAGCACGAGACACGGGACGGGGATGTTTTCTTTAAAGCCGGAGAAGCTTTAACAGAAGAGAATTCACAATCATGGAATTGAAGTGGTCGACATTTTGATTTTTAATTTCAAAAGCTCTATATACGAATGTAGAAATGTACAAGCGCGAGATCCGACAGACACGCGCCCTAGGCGCGCCTAAACTTGCGAGCTGCGTGCGAAGCACGCTATGAGGTTGTGCCCACACAGCTGGTGGATTTTTAGATGTTTTAATATAAGTCTCCTAGAATTCTTGTCTTTTTAATTCAAATTTGAATAATTTGAATAAGCAGAGCTTGTCTGTATCACGGAAGCGTATATGCAGCAGATTTGTGAGATGAATTCATAGAAACGGGCAAGAGCTCAGAACATTTTGAAGTGATCAAATGTAAAAGAAAAAGAGACGAAATGAAATCATTTCGCTGAAAGAGGAACTGCTTTTTGGAAATACAATTTTTTGGGCTGAAGAGTCAGTTTTTGTCTGGCACATTAGATTCCCAAGCTTTAGAAGTGAGATTCTCTGTCAGAATAGCATTTTTTCATTTTCAGCGTTCAAAATATTGCAATTTTTCCCCTTGAGTGTGACAGAAACTAAGATATCAGATACACCCAATTTAGAAAGACAAATGAGAAACGGACTGGATTGAGATATTATTCGACCTTCTTTGAGATGAAGTGTTTGTGTTTCGAAAAAATTATTACGGAAAACCGCCCTTTAATAAAACTTTCGACACTGCTCTGGAAGAAATTTCGTCGTGTTTCCAGCTCAATGAAAGACAAATAATTTTGAAGGACAAACGAGATAGCGACTACTATAAGATAACCCGAAAATGTAAAAACATTCTTATCAAATTTCTCAACAACTGCTCGAAAACAATAATTCTTATTTTAATGCACATAAAACTTAGCTTATCTCGTGCAAAGAAACTTTCGGAGAATATTATTCTCATTTTTTCAATAAACCACGAACGAAAACTGTTCTAAGCAGATGCGATTCGCTGCTACGTGATAACAGATGTGAGATTTATCTGGCAGCGATTAACTTTAATTATTCAAGACATTACTTCAACTCTGCATTATTTATACATTTCAAATATTGTTTCTTAAAATAAAAATTCGTTCATTATAATTCTTAATATATCGACCGCTATGCTCAGAAAAATATGATTAAATAAAGATGCAAAGATGTAATCCAGTAAAAAGTGTACCCACATCCAACTTTGTGAATATGGTACCATTTCAAGGCAGAACATCAATTTAACCTGTTTTTTCTTAGATTACAAATAATGAACTGTGTAAAGTGCACGTGATAACGATATTTTTGTAAATGAAAGAAAAAAATTGATAACACAACCTAAGTCTCTAAAACATGATTCGCACTAGTTTAATAAAGATATTTCTATGCTGTTCAATTCAATATTGTTTCTATATGTAACGAAATTAGATTTTCAACATTTTCCTATTGAAAAATCAAATTCAAATTGCGAACTTGGCTTAATAATTGGTTCGATAAATTTTTCCAATTATAAAAATACTGAAATCAATGGAACTCGTTGGTTTCTGTGTAATACACAACATGGTTCTGAGGAAACGCATTTGAAGTTGAGAGTTTGAGCGACTTTCTGACGGATGGATTATGTTTTCCGAATGTGCTGCCATCTACAGTGCATTGCTCAACGTAGAATTATAACAAGTACTGACCCCAATTAGTTTTGATACATGGAAATATGTTAGGGAGCTGGCTGCTCAGTGAGGTAGCGCCTGAGCGTTCCCCAGTGCGCGAAAGGTCAGTGCGTTGGAAACGCTCCAATCACGAAAAGTGGAACTGAAATTTATGAGTGAAAGAATAAAAACAGGAGACATAAAAGTTAATCGGAAGGCACTCGTGTTATCAAAAGAAGTAAAACTGTTAGCAAAGTGTTGAGGAGTTTGCATTGTTCTGCGGTTGCGAAAGCTTCCGATCAGCCGCGCGTGTTTTCCAAACTCAATTTTATTTTAATAAATTAAAATTTCGTCGAATGTGTGGAGACGTATATTGTGCACCATAGCAGCAAAGTAATCTTTACATGGCCATAATTATGAAGCATAGATGCGCACGCCACAGTCGCTTATCTGTACACAGCAACTATTGGGTAAATGTACCAGTGGTAGGGCAAATAGTGTAATTCTCATATTTGAATTATTGTAGTCACTTATTTGTTTATTTTTTCTAACACAGGTTCGCATTTTTGGACCCTGTATGTATTGTTTAAGTCATTTTTGCCCTTGATTTTTAATTCAATGTGGTTTTTATAAGAAATAAAAGGTTCTTCGGAAAAACATGAGAAAACACTAGTGGTTGGACGAGATTTCCAGTGGTCGAACAGCATGTATCTAATGGTCGCACAGAATTTTCAAGGTGCGGAATGTTTCACTTAATCAAAAATGCTTTTTACATAAAATCGGATTGATTTTACCGATTATTTTTTAGTTCCTCATCCTCTACTGGTCAATCAGTTTTTTAGGTTAGTTTAACTCTATGCGTATGTTTTTATTGTAATAAAATGTTTTTTATTGCAAAATACATCATAAATGGAAATAAAGCAATACGCTGTTCCCTTACACAAGACATAAACAGTAAAACCAAAGTGTGAATGGGGTACCCGTTTTAGGGTACCAGTTACCTGCAACGGAAAGTACCTAGGTGGTGTTCATGCTACCCAGTTTGGAATTTTGAGTCCCCGACAATTGGGGTACGGAATTTTTGACAGCTTTGTCGATTATACGACATAGTCTGCATAGGCATTGCAAGGTGCATTATTTGAATCTTGTAATATTAGACCGCAACTCTATACATGCAGGTAGCCTGCATGCATGCGAAGCAGACTATCGTTTCACATGGTATATGTAAGGACCACCGATTTGTATTATATCCTGGATAATGGATGACGTCACACACGCGTGCCGAGTTCAGGCCATGAATACGTGTATGTTCTTCTCTTCAGTCAGATGACTGTAATTACATGCCAAGCCGGGACAGCGTGCATTTCATCATTCCTTGGCGCATAGGTTTTCAAACCGAGATATCCCTTGCATATTCCCATCGAATAGAGGGCCTTTGTTTCACGTGATGCAATCAACACACCATCCATATCTGAAAACCATGGCGTATATTGGAAACAGGACCTGTCAGTAGTACCCCACATAGGGCGTTCATCCAACCCGAGGGCAGAGTTCAGGGAACACCGTTCAGATTCTACCTGCAACAAATTTTACCCTCAGGTTCTTACTGTGAAGTGTTCACGACCCAAAAATGGTGATCAATGGTGACCGGCTACGTTCAATACAGCGGAATGAAAAATCGAACGCCTGTTTCTTTGCCTCCCGGTTTACCAGTAACTATGAACATTCCAAACATCTTTTTACTCCCAATGATTATGGTTCCCTAAACTATTTCTGCGATGGAGAACACAGGACACAGGACACAGGACACAGGACAGGACAGGACAGGACAGGATTGTCGATTTCGCCAACAGCTTTCTGAATGTATAAGAGCGTCATGAGTTCTTTAGAAAAGAATAAGTGAATGGAAATGGTTCAATGGAAATAAGTATTATTAGATGCAATAATCAATTTTACACTACTGATTTGTCCTCTTTAGAATCAGCTATGATCGGTCGTTTGCTGTGTGGAGGAGGACATGATAAAGCCGTTGGCGTTGATTCGCTTCGACCTGAAGTTTATTTGTACGAAAAAAGTGGTGGTACGAATGTATTTCTACCAAATAAATATCGAGCAGTAGTAGTTGGTTATTACATAATTTGTGTGAGAGACCCGTTTGCTGGTGCTCTTTGTCTTCCATTAACAGAATTCATCGAGGGTGAACATATGAGAGTTAAAGTCAACTTGAAGAATAACATGAAAGTTGAACAATCCTTTGATTCGGAGAAGAACCTGATCAAGTACCTCGGGAAAATTTGGACTGGAGATACCCATTCCGCAGAACGACCACCCATTCCGCAAGAGCTTAGGGCTGCTCTGAGTCATCTTCCTGTACCATAATGTATTGCCGACCACACGTGGTTACATTTCCCGATAATAAATGAAAATATTTAATATTTTATTATTATTATTGTTATCATGTTAAATCATATTTTCAGACCGGCAAGCTAAATTACTCCCGAAGTAAGCGTTACTCGTTTACTTCTAGTTTACTTCAACTACCAGGGATCAAGAAAATTTCATCGTAAGTGTGAGATTCAAATGAAAGGAAGTGAGATAGTTTATAAATGAATATCAAATCCACTTATCGATCATTCAACGACGCACTATTTCCACAAAATCGGTTGAGAATGGTTGCTGATCGATCTCTATAGCAATCATTCCAGGTAAAGAGAAGATCCTTTTTGCATAATGATTCATACATAAACAGTGAAACTGACTCATCAACCTAAAAGAAGATTTACTCCCTTCATCCAAGTCACTCTTCTTCTCATAAACAATCGTTCATTTTAGAGTTCTGTTTACACATACCGGAGACACTATCTCAGGTAGCTTTATTACTCATGTCAATTAATATCTCTGTTGCAACACTCTGTGAGAGAATCAACTTCTCACTTACGGTGAAAAATACAGCGCGGTCACCTCTATAGAAAATCTACGTATTATGAAAAATTAAAGATATATTCGATACATGTACTTATCAATGCAATGACATATAGTAAAGAAATTAGGTCAATTGAGTAAATCATTCAATTTATGAGATGAGAACTTCGTTTGTAGTTCTCCTTATCGTCAAATTGCTGAATATTTTATGTCCATTGTTTTTGAAGGGAAAGCTTGAGGATTTAAAGAAGAGCTCTGCTGCTTATTTTCTATAAAAGAGGCGAGTGAAGCCAGGCGAACATTAAAAGCCCCAGAACTCATGTCAGAATTCTTTGCTATATTCTACTTGCTATCCAGGTTTACTTCTAAATATTCAAATAGCTCTTGCTTTGGTTGAGGAAAGTAATATTTGTGCTCCCAAAGAACGGGAGATGCATTTTGGTTCTTGCTCTGATTATTCTACTAAGGAAGCTCGACTCATTTTTGGAGACTTTCGTGCGTGTTTCAGAAGCTATCAAAGCTTCGGAGGCTGGAACGAATTTCTGAAAAAAGAGAAAGGCATCAAATCAATTGGGATTGAGGAGACACAATGCAACTGCTTGTTCAAATTGTCTTCTTTGTAAGAAAAACCATTTTACAATTCAAATGTAAGGAATTCAAGGCTCTGTCGGTGGCGTGCAATAAAAATAAGGAGATACTGTCCCAGAGTCCACATACAAGCTCAGTTTAGTTGCGCCTTTCATCATACACTCCTTGTCTCAAAGCTAATGTGGGGTAGGCAGATGAATAGTAAGAGTTAAGGTTAGCTGATAGAAATCCTTTGACTGACCTATTGAATCGATTCATTTCCGGGAGCTGATAACTTAGGCTCCTGTTTATTACCTGGTCTTCGGAAGAGTAAATTAGGTTCTCCCATATCCCCATATCGGTCCAAAGATATTCAACGATCTATTTTCTATCATTACGAATTGGAGATAGCATTGCTTTGTTCATACAGCTGACATCAAGGAAATGTCAAGACAAATTGTAGTTGACCTTCGGAATGCGGCTATCAAAGAATTGTCTGTATTTCTCGTGATCGAAAGATCGTTGCATAACGGCTCTTGATCGTTATTTACTCCTGGCCAAAGTTGTTTCGTGTTACGGCTTAATGCAAGAGATTTATTGATGCTGTCGTCTTCAAGAACTCAAAATTTACTCAAACTTAACCTTAATCTTCAACAAGATCTCTTAACACGAACATTATTCAACATGCTGTTATTTTTCTTTATCAAATTTGTTCAAGGAAGTTCCTTTACCCTTAAAATATAAGACTTGAGACGTTGTAGATTTTGAACCCTTTTCCAGATTCAAATAATCTCATACAAATAGGGAGGAGAGTAAGGAATACTATCATTAGTTTCGACGAGAAGCATCGTAGATCTAGGCAATCATTTGAAACCCAAAAACCAATTTCATACTTGAGGCTCTGCTGCCTAATTCAGTGTGCTTTGATAAATTTACATTTCTTCTCCGAGTACATCGCTCAATTCAGTTTATTATCTTAGAACATTCCCAAATAATTCACTGATCCTGGAATTATCAGCCTTGCTCTGATAAATTCGTTGACCTTTAGTACTTTTTACTCGTTTACTTTTAACTTCAGCAAGACTACTGCTTGAAGGGTGCCTCAAACAGCCTGAAAGGTAGAGGCCCTGCAGCGTCACCTGGAAAAGGAGCAGTAGCGACAAACACCTTCTGTCATCCTCTGGATCCACCCTCGAGCCTGCTTGTGATAACGGCATAGCAGAGCTCACCGGAGCAGGGCTTGACTGCATTACAAGAGCATATGTATATCATATCTGTTCTTGCCATGAGCTGCAGCAAGAGACTTTCATATTTGACAAAATAAGTGAAAAATTGTTCTAGGTCGAGTACCCGTTTGCTCTGAAGCTTTTTCTTCATGATAGTATACACATTCTCGGAAGGATTGTTATCATCAGAAGACTGTAAAGGATGCTTGGGATGGTTATCCTCCTGTAAGACCCAGTCATCGGTTTTTTCGCTGGAAAACATTTTGCTCGAAGGTAACAGGTTTCGTTGATGAAGCTGTTATAACCATTTGGCGTTGAACTTTCCCGTAGGCACGCATGAACAGCCGAATCCTTGTTCGCAAAAGCAAGCTCAAACATGCACCTTTATTGGGTGTTCAAAAGTGCGCTTCGACACTAGCGTTCTTGAGTGATCAGCAGTTTCTGCAGTGTCCCGCATCATTCGAGTTCCGTCTCTTGCGGACGGCTCCTACTTCAAGTTTAGGAGGTTGTGAAGTGCTCTCAATTCTCTATTTGCACCGACAAATTATGTCGCATTATCGCGAAAGAAGGCCTTTCCTCGTCGAGCAAAAATCGGCGTGAGAAACCAAAAAAGGCCTTGGTGGTCAGATCCCCTACCAGTTTTGTGTGTATCGTTTCAACCGATGAGCAAAAAAATACCGCTGCATAAACCTCAATTGCATTACTATTACAAAAAGTTTCCATAACACACTATGAATCACTGGGTTTAGCGCGAAAACGTTCCACACAACCTTGAATGATTCTTTTGATAACTATTTCACCATCGACTATCCATTGATTCCATTTAATAGCATACACAGGACAGGGAATAGTACATTACACACCGAGCGGGAAAACGGACGATTCTGCGCCGGGTATGAGGTTGAGCACCTAGGCGAAGCCGAGGTGCTTAACTCATACGAGGCGCTATCGCCCGTTTTCCCAGAGGTGTGTATACTATTTTCCTTGATAGAAGAGGTAAACGAGATTCATTAGAGTGACTTGGGGAGGGGGTAGGATCAGTAACAAAAGGTCCGACGAATCGCCAGTTTTGCTTTTTCAAAGTAATGTCATAACAAACAAAGAAATGGGGGAAAGCGAAAATGGGGTGAACGGCAAGGAGGTCTGGGGGTGGAGCCCTTCAGTGGGGGTCCAGGGGGCGAGGTTACCGACCGGGAGTCGAGGGGGCTAAGCCCCCTCCATTCGCAAAACAGGAGGAAAATCGGCCGTTTTCTCTCCCGAAAACAGGAGTGGAATCATCGAGTTTACCTCTACTATCAAGAAAAAATCATTTTCACCGTAAGAGCAAAAGAACTTTAACCTTCTGTAGAGAAGTCTGATATTAATAACGGTGGGAGAAAACTTATTGAAGCAAGGCTTGTCGGTATCACGAGAGCGTATAAACATTGAATATTTTAGATAGATCCATAGAATTGAGAAAGGGCTCGAAGTGTTCTAGAGTAAATCAAACGAACAATTAAAAGGGAAAAAATGCATGTTTAGCGTTTGAAATATCATAATTTTCCTTTTAAAGTGTGGCAGAAACGGAGATATAAAATACAGCTGATTTAAAAGGAGCAATGAGATAGCAAATATGTTGAGATATCATTCGACCTTTTATGAGATAAAGTGTTCATGTACCCGAAAAATCATAACGAAAACCTTTGAAACTCTAGCGAAAGATATTTCTTCCATTAGTATGGAGACTTAGAGACTGGCAAAGCATCCTGGTACTTCCTGGAATACCACTTATAAATTATTTCTAAAAATAAACACTAGAAATCATACATTCTGGAATTTAATACTTTTCAAAGATGATTTTCAGGTGTTTTTGAGATAAAGAAAATTTTCAGGAAATGCTACTCTCTTCCAGAAGAAATAGTCTTGAAAACCGGTCAGCAATAAATTCCATTGGCGTGCGTCTGTCGGATTAAGATAAAAATTTTCGAGATTCCTTCTGAGATACAAATTATAGGTCGATATCGAGTCACATGACGCTAGTCTTACCTGCGGCAAGTCTCATAAGTGACAAGTTTCACCTGCGTGATGTACCACCTGAGGCATATCTCACCTGTGGCAAGTCTCATCTGCGGCGAGTCTCTTCGTGGCAAGTCTTTCTTCTGGCACCTCTCCTGAGTAGATTTCAAATTTTGTGGCAAGCCTCTCGAACCGAATCTCCTACCTGCGTCATCTTTTCCCCTCTGAAGTGGCAAAAGTGCAGCATCTCTCCCTAACTCGATTGACCATTTGAAGCTATGTGACCTATATTATTTCCATGAGCAGTCACAGGAGTCCCTCCGCACCTCCCCCTCCTCCCTGGGACTTCAAGCAAGAGGGTAGTATGTGCCCTTCATTATTTCCCTAACACATCACAGGAGTGCCTTCCCATCTACTGAAAGATTTTGGAAAGTGGGAAGGTATTTGACCTGCATCATTTCCATGAACAGTATTTTGCAACTTCAAATTTTCATTGGGGGAGAGATGCCGCATTTTAGCCACTTTAGAGGGAGAGAGATGTCACAGGTGTACGATCCGGTTCGACAGGCTCGACAAAAATTTGAAATCTATTTGAGAGAGATGCTGCAGATGTAACTTGATGTGTACCAGAAAATTTATTTGAAAATATTACTATCTTTAAAAAAAATGGAAATTGTTCTTGACCTTCATTTCTAAGGGTCGAACATTCATAGTTAAGAAGAGATTATTATTTATCAAAAGGGTGTGAAGTGAACTATCGGAACTGAGGTAGACCTTTTTTCCTCATTCTTTCCAAAAGATCTATAAATCTCACTTTTTCAGTAACGCTTGAGAAAAGAAAATTTTTGACTATTTCTCAGATAACAAAACGGAGAAGAAATGTGGCTTCTACTTAAAAAATTCAAATTTACATTCGATTCCAATTTTGAAGGACAAATATTCTTTTTACAAAAACGCTTATGATCAATCGAAAGAACGTGAAGAAACCTTTCAAAACTTTACTGACATTGAGAAAATATTTTGTCATGTTTTTCAGCTTAATGAAATACAAATAATTTGGAACGACAAATAAGAAAGCGACTAGTATAAGATACACCGAAAAATGTGAAAAGATTCTTATCGAAATCCCGGACAACTGCGTTGCTGCGATTAGAAGAGAATGACGAACTTGATTGGAATTCTGAGTTTCGTCATAGCGTTTTTCCCAGATCCTGGTATATATACTATTCATAATTTATTTATTTCTATTCATAATGTAATAATTTTCAATTCAAAATCGTTGAAATGGTAATAAGTTTCATTATTTCAATGTACAGGAAGTTGGGCCTATCTCCTGCCAGCAAACTTTCATATATTATTAATTACATTCCCATATTACGGAATGTTTTATATGAGAAGAAACATTCATTTATCATAATAATAAACATTTTAACAAGCATATTTTTCAAACTAAATACTTTCATAACAATTTATCACCGCCTGGCTCGAGAAAATATAAATGAAAACCAGGATTAAAAAAATTAGAAAAGTTCACCTGCATGAAAATTTTGTTAACATCTCACAACTCCGAAGCCAAACATCAATTTGTTTTACACATTCCTCGAATTAGAAATCATAAACTGTGTCAAGTGCAGATGATAACAGAATGTTTATAAATGAAGAAAAAAATTTGAAAACAGAATTTATGCTTTACCTTGGATGTCTTAATTCTAGATATGTTTTCATAACTTATTAGTGTAATAAGGAAATTTTGATTGTTACAGTACTTTCTACGGTTTGCTATTAATAAAAGAATGCAAGAAAACTAGGGCTAATTTAACTATAAAAAAGTCGTGTTATTTGGAGAAGTCAAATAATTCAGCACAGTATTTTGAAGTTTGCATTTTTTTGTCGTTTCTGATGTTTGTCTCCAGTGACGCGTGTTTCACACACTGAATTTTTGTTCTTTAATTCACACAAATTTTTACGAATCTGGATGAAAACACTCTCGTGTCGCCTAGATCTACTTCAACTTATTTCATCGCATGACGTGTGTTACGAGTTTACCTACTAAGTAGTAAGAACTAAGCAACATAAATGGAAAAACTTCACTGAAGGCAAATCCGAATTAGATTAGACCATTTTTGAGATCAAAATTTATCAAAAGGGTCAAAGCTAAGACGAGTAACTTTGATCTCATCGCGCTTGAGTTTTAATGAATATTGTGAATTCAATTTAATGTACACGAGTAAAAAAAACTTCTATTCAATGTGCATCGAATGCATTCAAATTTTCCAAATAGTGATTTCCATACCATATAAATGTGAGATAAATGAAGCAGTAGAGTAAAAAATAATTCCTTAGCAATAGTTGTTAAGAGAATGTGTAGCCTAGTGCATTTTGCGCTACGCAAACTCGAAAAGTTATTCAGAAGGAAAAATGAAATATTCAATAACTGAAACAAATGTATCCAGCTAAATCTTTGTCAATCTATATTTTGTTGAGCAAGCAAAGGTTCTAAAAAAATCGAATGATGTAGAGTTTCGGTTTGTGCCAATCCAGCAAAAAGTGGAAGAAAAAAACATCCGTAAACAAATTGATTCTTATGAGAAAATATTCATCCGATTTGAACATTTTCTCTTCGGATAAAAGCTATTCAAATTCCACCCCGATCTGCTATCAGAGAGAAGTAGAGAGTAACAATGCTTCAGAAATGCCAACTACTAATAAGGTGGCGCCCCTGGCTGCCACTTTTTGAGAATAGTTCCACATTCTTAATCTTTCCGTGCAGAGCTCTGTGCTATGGATTTTTGGGTCCACGACTCGTTTGATGGTGCAGAACACTGCATG
>WSXT02046492.1:0-27715 GCA_011762715.2 Neuroterus valhalla | reverse complement strand
TTATTTTTTATCCAAAATAGCTGGTTAACGAACTTGACCTGTCTTTTTGGTCCCTCAAAATGTGTGTCAAAGGGCAACCCAATCCGAGTAGTCTTTCAAAAGTTATCGAGTATACAGACACCAACGACGACAACGACGACGACAACAGACCGACAGACACAAACGTAAAAACTATTTTTTCGGAATCAGGAGGTCTCAATATTTGGACATTTCATAAATTCCGCGGAAGTCAATTTTCACATAAAACCAATACCTTCTCATCATGATGAGAATGTAATAATCTGTGAACTCGATAACTTTCCAAAGAATGATCATATTTGATCGTGCTTTGACATCCATTTTTAGGGACCAAAAATACAAGTCAAGTTCGTCACCAGCTGTTTTGGGTCAAAAATGAAAGAGGGGGAGCATTTAAAAAATTTTTTTGGATTTTTTTTTTCCAAGACTCAAAAATTCTAAGTATGGTTTCTTATAGTAAGTAAAAAGTGAAACAATTTATCCTTATGATTTTTTTTATAGAAACAAAATTGTCAGAGTTGTGGCCTATTCAAAATTCAAAAATATAGAAGAAAATGAGAATTTTTAGCCAAATAAAGCAAGATTGAAAAAAAGTCAGAGAGAAAAAAGATTTTTTCATGAGAGCCCTACAAGATGATGAATACAACTTTTTGGCTTTTCTTAAAAAATCGAAATTCCCATTTTGATCGCACGAAAAAAAAGAAAAACAAACTGTGAACTCGATAACTTTCGAAAGAATAATCATATCCGATCGTGCCTTAGAACCCATTTTGAGGGACCAAAAATACAAATCGAGTTCGTTATCATATGTTTTGGATCAAAAATAGGAGAGAGGGAGCATTTTGAACATTTTTTTATATTTTTCTTCTAAGATTTGGAAATTGTAAGTACTGTTCCTTATAGTAGGTAAAAAGTGAATGAAAAATAGAAAGATTTATTTTGTGGTCAAACTATGCAAGGTGCGAAAAAATGTTAAGAATAAAAATTATTCATTTTAAAAAAACCTATAAATTTTATGTAAACCATTTTTTCATAAGATGTGTAGTTTTTGAATAGTATCGTGAAAAATGTTACCAAAATTGAAAAATTCTATTTTCGAGCAAAACTATGCGAGGTATGAAAAAAATTGAAACTACGCAAATTATTTACCTTCGAAAAATCTACAAATTTACTGCCTACTATTTTTCGATGAGAAGAATAGTTTTCGTTTTAATCGCGATAACGCACTTACAAAAAAAATTCCCTCTTCAAGCCAAACAAAAAGAGACAGGAAGAAAAAATTAATAGAAAAATTGTTCATCGTTCTACAAGTTTTACATGAAATTTTTTTCGACAAGGTGTATATTTTTGTTTTAATCGTGATAACGCTTTTCAAACAATGTAAAATTCAATTTGCTAGCCAAACTATGCGAGATGTAAATATTAGTGTCGAGTATTGTAATGAGAATTTGTTCCTTAAGGCCAGTAGAGCCTTAAGTAAACTAAATATAAAAAAAAATTTCATCAAAAATTAAAAAAAAAATCAATAATCTTCATAGAAGTAGAGGTTTTCAGCAGTTTTGCAAAATTTGCAACTCTGTGTATACATCAAATGCATTGTAAACTGAATCAAGCACGTATAAAGCCGAGCGCGAAGCGCGAGATTCGAATGACGCGCGCCCTAGGCGCACTCAAACTTGCAAGCGAAGCGAGCCGCGCGCGAAGTGCGCCATAAGAATGTGCCCACGCAGCGGGCAGATTTTTGTTAATAAATTTATATTATTCCATAAAACGAGTACAAAATAACCAATCAGGGAAAAATCGGACATCATTTACGGTCTCTTTTGATAATATTGGATTTTGCACGCTCAGTTACGTTCCTAATACCTAATTTGCCATTAATTACTGTCAGTACCGCGCAACTTCCCAACTTTAAGTATCTCAAAAACTTTCGTAATCACGAAACGTCGCTGTTATGCAAGTGATGCTCGTGCATGCTTTACTGAGAAACTAATCAGTAAAGTGGTTCTATAAGGAACGATTAGTTTCGCACTTCCATTCGCGTTCATTTCTGATAATATTCAATTGATCTACAAAAATCTGAAGCAATTTCATTTATGAAAACAATATAAGCTCGTGAACATGGGGAGCTAATAATTAAAAAATTTCAGGTATTTCAATTTTCTATCAACTATTAATTGAAATCGTGAGAAGATATTCACAAATTTATTTGGTAGGCATTTCTACTCGTGATTGTAGTTTCCTACTATTTCATATTACAATTTTAGCGATTCATTTAGCAAAAAAATGTCTACTTATTCAACAAGTGTAATTTGACTATGAATGGGTAAAAAATACTATTAATTGTATAAAAGCTTACTGAATGAATTGGTTATAATTTCCGCACTATTTTTATTGGTGGTTTTGTACGAATTCAGATCCAGAGATTCAGAGAGTTCGAACAATTTCACGAAGGTATTGAATTATTTAGGGTAAGGTTGTCGAGGTTGGGCCCTAGTCAAGGTTGGACCATCGGGTTTTTTTTCGTATTTATCTAGCGACACCTATGAGCTAGCGTATCAATACTACTCAAGATAGTACAAAGCTTTTGTATGGTTTTGTCCGTCTCAAGCTCGTTTGTCAAAAGTGTAGTGCTGGCCTGACGTTTTTGAGAGTGCTAAAAGTTTTTCGTTGTTCTCTTGAAAAGTTGAATAAGTTGTGTCCAAAACATGGAACCCCCAAAGCAAGCCTTTTTCTGTGTTATGAACTTCATATATAAGGTTGTCAAGGTTGAGCCATTCCTGATATATGAATTGATCTATTTTTAATCAACAACTGGAGTTCCAGATATAAGCGGAAAAGTGAGCTCGTTAATAATAATTTTTCTACTTCATCTCTATGTGAAATTGTGAAAAGATATTCGCAAAATAAAGAAACGCATTGCCCTGATTCATAAGAGTTTCTTACATTCTCACCAAAGAAGGTATTGGATTTGTGTAAAATTTTACCTCCCGCTGTTTTCGTATAATTTCCACGTTTTGAGACTCCCTGAACCGGAAAAATAAGTTTTTACGAAATCGTCTGTCTGCCTGCATGTAGTTCTGTCTGTATGCACGATAACTCCCGAAAAAATTGATCCATCGGATTGGCCTTTGGTATACTCCTTAAGTGTCGAAAAATGAAGGTCAAGTTCGTTAGCCAGCTATGAAAATGGAATAATGAAATTTTTGAAAAAATGACGAAGGCTAAGACAGAAGATTGATAGAGAAAAAATGTTCGCCAGAAAAAAAATCTATGTGTTGTATGAATTTTCGGAATGAGCGTTTGGTTTTTGTTTCATTCGTATAAAGAAATGGAAAAAAAGTAAAAATCAAATTCCTAGAAGAACCAGACAACATATGAAAAAATTTCGACAACAAAAGTTCTCTACCGTTTCGGTCAATTTTTGATCGAGTGCGCAGCACGAGACACGCAATGAGAATGTATTTGTTGACCCGGGGAAGCTTTAACAAAAGAGAATTCACAATCATCAAATTGAAGTATTCGGCATTGTGCTTTTGGGTTTCAAGAGCTCTTTGCACAAATTTAGAGAAGTACAAAGACTGAGCGCGAAGCGCGAGATCCGACAGACGTGCGCCCTAGGCGTAATGAAGCTTGCGAGCGACGCGCGCTGCGAGCTATCAGAATATAATCATATAGCGGGCAGATTTTTTAAAGTTAGTTTTTGTTGGTGGTCCAACCTCGACTACTTCTTTTACAAATTGCCTATTATGCCACAAAAGATATGGACTCAAGTCAAAACTATGTCCAACCTTGACAACCTTACCCTATTCCAGAGGCAATTCTTATACCAAATTTGAGCAAAAAATCGTGATAAATAAATCTTTCATGTAATTTCAGAAACTCAAAATCAGATATCTTGAGGAACAATCACATTTCTGAACGAGGGTTGCTTGATTTTTTCCAAACTTGGGTTTCTTGTCAACGTTCAGTTGATCAAATAATCGCATTTCGATTGCTATAGAAATTTCAGTATATATGCCTGGGCCATTGTAATTTTTGAGTGGAGAGCAAAAATGGCAGTTTTATCAGCCTGAGCTCAATACGATAGTAGTTGTTGGTGCGTGACTAGGGGCTGTTAACCTAAACAGGCATCTGCGCCATTGCTACCTACTGCCTCCATTTATGTGCATACGAAAAGGAAAGCAGTATAATAACATATTAAAGGCTTGTTTGACTACAACTAACTAGAGCATACAGGCATCAAATCAAGTCTTATTTTCAGTTCTAAATTCTACTAAGACTTCTCAAAATTTAGCCATTCAAAATTTCTCATCTGAAAAGAGCGTGTTAGAGCGTATTCGAAAGAGCGTATTAGAAAATCAGAATTATTAATATTCAAAGCTTGTTAGTAACTGTCATTTCTGTTCATTCTTCTCGAATTCTGAATTAGGAGGATACTACTAGCATACTTCTATCCCAGAAATTGAAGAAAAAAAACGTGCCCGCTGCACGGGCGCATTCTCATGGCGCGCTTCGCTCGCGAGTTTGAGTGTGCCTGGGGCGCGCGTCATTCGGATTTCGATTTATAATCGAGTCTACAGATTACAGACAGACTCAGGGGGTCTCAAAACGTGGAGATTTCATCAAATTCGCGGAAATCATTTTTCGCATAAAAACAATGCCTTCTCATTCGGAATGAGAATGTAAAAATGAAGTAGAATGTAACTTTGTATCTCAAAGCGAACAAAACATGGCTGTATTGTACACCAGTGGTCAGAGAGAGGTTGAAAAAGGTGGTAAAGGAAGTATCAAGTGGAGAAATTCCCAAGAGAGTGAAGGGGGGGGGGGGGCTGATAGAGCAACTGTATAAGAAGGGGGATAGGGCTAGGCAGAGAAATGATAGGGGAATTAGTGAATTACACTTATGAATACTGTGTGCAAGGTAAACGCAATATTATTGGCAGAGAGGTTACGAAATGGTATCGAGGAAAAAGGGATATTGACGGAGACACGCGAGATTCAGAGCGGGTAGGGGCACTATCAAAAATATTTATATTTTGTGGTGGGTAGAGAAATAGCGAAAAAGGAGTCGGAAGGGTACGGGTTTTACGTAGATCTCAAAGACGCGTCACCATCAGTGGATAGGGAGAAGTAGTGGGAGGCGGTTGAAGAGAGTGGATTAGAAAGGAATCTGATCGAGAGGGTGAGGAAGGTGTATGCCGAGGCGAAATATAGGTTGAGAGGAGGAGACTGGATTTTGGAGGGTTTCTGGATGGATTTGGAGTTGAGGCAGGGGTGTCCACTAAGCCCAACTCTTTCCACGATTTTAATCACTGACATGGAGAGAGAGCTAAAGGTAGAAGTGGTAGGAGTTAGGAGGACAAATGTTGTGATGAGGCAGGTGTGAAGATTGGGGAAGAAGTCTTTTGCAGATGATTTTTAAAGGAGGATGAAGTTTTCGACTCGCTTGTGATCAGTATGCTAGTGTATGGAGTAGAGGTGTAGAGATGGAAGGAAAGTGAGGTGAATGGGGTACAGAAGAGGTTTACGAAATGGACACTGGGGTTGGGAACGAGTATACCTGTTCAGATTGTTAGGAATAAGACGGGGAGAACCAGTTTAGGATTTTTGACAGATAGCCGGGCGTGTGAGTATGCGGAGAAATTTCTAGAAGAGAATGGAAGCAGCCTGGTGAGGGAGTATTGGTGGGAGAAGGAAAATAGGAGAGGAGTTAGAAAAATGAAGGATGAGAAAGAAAGGTATTCCAGAAAAAGGGTCTACATAGGTATGAAGTAAGAAGAAGTCACGAGGAGGGGAGAAGAGTTCATAAGATTTTGTATGAAGTATAGATTAATTTTATTATTTATGATTAAAACAAAAACCACGCGTCCAATAAGAAAAGTTATAACGAATTCACAGATATTTTCGGGTGAATAACTTATGTCTATTTGATTATGCCTAAGCTTGTGTCAATTGTCCAAAAAATCATTTTTTTCATTTTTTACATTGTTTTTTATAAATGAAGCAAAAACCACTTGTCCTATCAAAAAGTTTATATTATCAATTTGATAGATCTTTTTTTGGTACACAAGTTTACTTCATTCATATTCTCCCGTACCTTGCATAGTTTGATAAAAAAATGAAACTTTCTGTTTTTAATTTTTTCTTGCGACCGAAATTTGAATTTTCAATTTTTTGAGAAAACGCGAAATGTTGGGAAGCTCGTCCCGGAGGGCTTCCAAAAAGAAACATTTTTTTCTTAAAAATTTTTTTCATATCTTGCGTTTTTTGGCTAAAAATTCTCATTTTCCTTACAATTTTGAATTTTGAAAATGCCATTACTCTGACAATTTTGTTTTTATCAAAAAAAAACAGCAGGATAAATTGTTTCACTTTTAACCAACTACAAGAAACCGCTCTTAAAATTTTTGCGTCTTGGAAAAAAAGTCCAAAAAAAATTTCAAAATGCTCCCCCTCTTTGATTTTCGATCCAAAACAGCTGGTTAACGAAGTTGACTTGTATTTTTGGTCCCGAAAAATGGTTGCCAAAGCACGATCGAATATCATCATTCTTCCGAAAGTTATCGAGTTCACAGATTATTTTCCATTATTTTTGGTGCGATCAAAATTGGAATTTTTAATTTTTGAGCAAATTCAAAAAGTTGTATTCACCATCTTATAGGACTCCCAAAAAGAAACATTTTTGTTCTCTAACTTTTTTCATACCTTGCGTTGTTTGGCAAAAAACCCTAATTTTTGTTTATATTTTTGAATTTTGAAAATGACATAACTCTGACATCTTTTTTTTATCAAAAAAAAATCATAAGGAAAAAATGTTTCACTTTTTACCTACTACAGAAAGCCGTACTTAAAATTTTTGAGTCTTGGAAAAAATAGTCTCAAAAATTTTCAAAATGCTCCAACTCTTTGAGTTTACATTCAAAATAGCTAGCTAACGAACTTGACCTTTAGTTTTTGACACTGAAAGAGTGTACCAGAGGCTAATAAAAAAGATTCGTTTTTTCGTAAGTTATCGTGATCACAGACAGACATACGTACACACAGACAGACACATTCGTAAAAACCATTTTTCCGGGTTCAGGGGGTCTCAAAACGTCGGCATTTGACAAAAACGGGGGGGGGGGGGGAAGGGTTAAATTTTACACAAATCTAATACCTCCTCTGATGAGAATGTAAAAAGAATACCTTTACAGAGCAACTGAAACCTTATTCTTCAAATTTTACTTACTGTGATTTGATTCCACAGTGTATGGAGCAGTTAATGTCAAGACTGATTCCAAATATTATAACAAATTAAAATTTGATATCGTTTAAGAATATTTGATGAAATGAAAACAGGTCGAGTACCATTTCTCTGCGATTTAATGGGTATCTCGGTTTTAATAACTTTGCCTACCAGTTTGAAGCGAGTCAAGGAAAAATGATTGCGATTTCCTTCCCACCACATTCACTTGCACAATTATGAGAAAAGAGCTACTGAGAACCTCCATTTTTTCTTTTTCAATTAAAAATATTTAAAAATTTTTCTGAAGAATCCTAAATTTTGAATATCCCAAGAGTTTCTAGCTTTGGATCCATATTCGAGCAGTCAATTTTTAAACTTGATCAGTCCACACGGATTTAGTGCTAGCAAAAGAAAAAATTAATTTCCGTGGCTTAAATCGAAGTTATTATCCTGACAGAGAATGCTCTGTCTCACTTTCTTCCTACCCATACTTCCCAAGAGAACAAATACCAGAATTCCCAGCTGCTACTAGAAGTTTTGCAATTAAACATGGAAGTAGTTCAGCTTAGATTACAATTTTCAGGCAACGAAGTTCCACTTGCACCTTCAAAGCGCTACTCATATAGCCATGAATATTTATTAACAGATTAACATAGACACTTGGTTCTACTTATAGGAAAGACTTAAAAACTGTTCAAATGTTTTTGAAAAATCTGGTTACCCAAAAATATAGTTATGAAAGACTAAAATAGGAATTCATGATATTTATGGAATACTTCACAGTCAGAAATATTTCGCTTTTCTCTTATAATTTTCTATTGATCAAATATTGAGTTGCGAGTTGGAATTAACTTCGAATAGTGTGATATTTATTCAAATAAGTTATTACAATTTAGTCCATCAGATATCTTCTCTTCCCTTATCAGGATCGTTTGAACCTTGCAAATTGCTTGATCCAATTACGGTTATAATTCTTATACTACATCAATTATAATCTAAGAGCTTGGAATCACACGATTCTGTGAGCAATCATTGGAATTCCGTCCACTGAGCTATCATAAATGGTGGTTTCAAAATTACGCTTGGTATTCGTATCGGCGCCGACATTCGGAATTAATACTGAAATGCAAACATGTACATTATAAGAGTCTCACACAAAAATAAAGCAGAATAATTGAATGATTATTATTATTTTTATATATTTGCTAGAAAATCCACATCAACTAGTTTGAAATTACGTTATTTAATCATTCCAGATTTAATTTGAATGATTGCTTCCAAATAAAGTACCACACAAATGAAAAAATAATCCCCCTGCATACTACATTATTATCTATATAATGTATTTTTTTACAATTAATATAAAAGCATTTGTGCTCTAGATTATATTTTTTTATTATTAACGCTCGAAAATCCTTGGCATCTACGTTTGCACAGGAGCAGCTAGAAAACGTATATGGGTAATTCTCCAAATACAGGAAACTTTTGAAATTAGTCAATTTTTTTAGAAAATATTTTAAAGACTTTTGGAGCTTTTTGACGTCACGCTTTATTTTATCATCAATTTTTTTCACATAAAATTGATAAATCTTTGATTATAGTTTGAAAATGAAAGACTTTACCTAGCCATCAAATTGTTTTTCTTTGTGAACATCAAAATTTAAAATAATAAGGTTATTAACATTTTTATAGTAACAATTAATAGTAAATTTTGGATATTATACATTTTTTGCAGTCGTAACAACCGAATTGGATACAAAATAAACAACTTTTCTGATGTTAAAATAAATTTCCTTAATAAAAAAATTCAACATTATCAGTTTTCAATTTTTTATGAAAAATAATAACTGCATCTATATAACAAAGGTTTCTATTATTTATTTATTTATTTGCTTTTTCAATAGTTAAAAAAAGTTTAATCGATTAATAAACACCATTTTTATTAAAGATATATGAATGTATATTTTTAAATTTAATATAATTGATGAAGAAACACCATTTCCACAATTTTCACAAAACACAGTTTGCATGAAAAACTCCAAGTTTGAACTTTCAACCAGATTTATAAATAAGATTACCACAAAACATCTATGAAGATAAACCCTCATGATTTCACTGAATGTAAGTAAATAAACAATAACTGTTAATGCAGCTTACAGCTAGATTAGGCTAGATGATATAAACATATCCTCTGCTAATCTGTCGAACTAAATTCAGGATTGTAAGAAGTCGAACAGTTTCCAAATGAGAAGGATATCTTTCCAATTCTTATTATGAAAATCATATTTTTTGTTTCTTTTGGTGCTCTTATGACTAAAACTAAATAATCTTTAAAAAAACTCCGTTATTATTACTTTTTAGCAAAAGCTCTTCGGAAAGGCACAGTTTAATGTCGGGCCGCCCTGACAAGTTGAAAGTTAGGTTACGTCGATGGAAAACAACACAAAAAGTTTTACAAAATTTTCAAAGTAGGATGAATTGGAAAACTCTTCTGTGATTCGTTCCCTCGCGTTCTGATACATATTCTTATCCTTCATCCGTTAAAGTTTGTTCACAAACATAGGATTATTTGTCAATCACGTCGATGGATGCTAATAGCAATACGCAAGGTTTTTATAAACTTTTTTTCCATTTATGGAAAAAGTTCTTGAATTTTACGCTCAAAGCTTGGAGGAATGATTAGTGAGAGGTTTGTGCTTCAATTCTACGCCAAAACTGGTCCCAAAAAGGTATTCCTAGTTGTCGAATGATCGCTGTTTATGCATCGACGTAACCACAAAAATATTTCCGTGGACACTTATATTTGTGTGCATTTGTTGTGAATATTGCATTAAAATCGAAATATTTATCATAAAATTTGGAATCTCTTATAGCCATTTTTTGGGCACATCACTCTCAGTTATAATAATTTAATTTAATTTTCACTGTGGAACAAGTTAAAATGTATTGGAATGAAGATTTTTACAGAGTTTGACACCAATACAACCAATAGTTTTAGTAATATAACCCTGGGACAAGAAAGTACCCTGTCTGTGGAGAATTACCCATATAGGACAAAAAAGTATTTCTTCAGAAAAGCAGGAATATTCATATCTGGCGTAAAAGAAAATTGAAGGTTCTAGTTGATACCGAAGATGAATTGAATTCCTTCATTGAATTGGAAAACGAATATTTTTTTCTGCGATCGTCTATTCTATTCTTCTCCATTTTGGAGAGAAGGAATGACAAAACTAAACTAATACAAATTCGCAAATATTGCTACTGACCTTGAAGGTTTTCTCTCACTTGAACTTCAGCCAGTCACGAATTTTTTTTCATGCTTGTAAATAATTTCTAGGCTGCAAGTAGGAGGTTTAATATAAATGAAATTTGCTTTGCACTTCATTAAAATAAACATGTCACTTGTCTCTAGAAAATTCAATTCAATTATATGATTACGAAATGGATTTATTTAATGTTTAATGTATTTTAATATTGAAACAAAGTTTCTTTTATCAGATGAATCTTATAAACCCTCAAATTTATTTTTCGTTAGTTTACCTCTAGAGCAATCACTGTTGAAATTAGATCTGCAGATACTCATATCCTCGTTAGCCCGTCACGAAATTGCGGACTTCGGTGAAAATTAATCGAGTTGAGTTATCAGTGGAGTAATTACGTTAACATGGGTTAGCATCACATAGTGGGATATTGTATTTAAGAATTTAATAGCATTAAAAACATCGCAGTTGTAGGTAATATTTTTCATAATCATCAGAAAAGATTTGAGATTTTCGCCTTCCTATTCTTTGAACGGGTTGTACGTAGTGGTGCAATTTCTATTCAAAATTGAAGAGAAGGTATCACATGAACATTATTCATCAAGTTGAAATATTGATGGAATTTTTTCAAGAAGTTTAACGATTCAATTTCTGATGCCGAACTGTGTCAATTACTTGGTCTCATAATTCTTGAATCGTATTTGAATAATAATTAATTGAAACGAATATGAATACGTAATCAATTCATTTTCACAGTATGAGCTGTCGAACTCAACTATGATTCAATTATCAAGCTCGAATGAAACACTATCGCCTGGAGTCAAAATCCATTATTTGATTGATAAGAGGAATTTTTAAAGCAAGATGTATTTTTATTATAGATCCATGGCCATATCCCAATAGCCACCAATCACGCAGCATATCATGGAGACCCAGCCGCGATTCATTTCACCAGGAATTTGGGCGATGCAATAAAGTATCAAGCACTGATTGAAAAATATGTGGAGTGTCCTAATAATATCATCGCAGTGACAAATGCACCAAGAGGTCAAAACAATCCCATCAAACCTAAAGGAGAAAGTAGATTGTTGCAATAAAACGGAAATTAAAAATAACAATAATTGTTATTATCCAATATTAATAAATACAAATCGGTAATACATAACGAAAATCCGTAATATCAATTCGAAGAGGAGTCCCGTTAGTGGATCCACAGTAAATCCTTGGCTGTGTCGTTCCCAAACAAAATCGATAGTGTTCAAATCTCTCCAGCGCTTAGTGACGGAGTCATCAGTGATAATAGAGTTTAGCAAGATCCACTACTTAGGGTTGACCTTCTTCCCTAGTTTCGTGAATTTCTAGAACTATATAATAACTAATTGAAGTTATCGTGTCGCCGACAGTGTAAAGTTAAAAGAAGTTATTGTTCACTGTTGTTGTCGTTGTTATTGTTGATCCGGAAGTGTTACGGACCTAATCTAAAGATGGCTTTTGCTGCTGCTCGAATGATCCTCAAGGATAAAAGAAGGAAGACAAGCAAGGAGGAATTCACCCCCAGAAACAGAAGCAAGGTAAAATTTTACATCTTGGCACTTTCAAGGCAAGGGATGAACATTTTATTCTAGAGGATTCCTCCCCTGCACAACATCGATCAGAAACTTTACAACAATTCTGAAAATATTACTAATATGCTTTATTCTGAAGTAATTGAGTGGCCGGAAACGCAAAGGGTCCAAGCGCTCGAAAACGCTAAAAAGTATTGTCCAAACGTCTTGTGATATCGGAATTTCGAAATTAAAAAAATCAAATTTTTCAAAATGCGTGCTTGAAGAGAATGACAAGATGGAACTTTTTTCATTCAAAGTTTTTCGATCCGATTTATATTTTTGATAGTATAAATGAAAAAGTGATTTAAGAATGTTGCCAAATTTAATTATTTTTTTAAACATAAATCGTCTCGACTCAGACAAATATTATTGAAACTTTTTGAAATTTGGTATACACATGCTATATACCCTTGCAATGCCTACAATGTGGAGAAACAAGTAGAAAAAGCTTAATGTTTAATAATAATTGATTGCAAATGGAGACCTGACGGTAAGCACGTTTTCTTAGCTTCGACGAAGAAAAGTATTGAGTGAACTTCAAAGTTGAAACAATTTCCAGAGAGACATATGTTCCTTAATATTGTAGGAAGATTTCTGGAAATTTTTAGGTCAATTAATTGAAAATTGATGGAAATATTTATTTTGTAAGAAAACAGGCCACGCCGTATATGAGTGCGTCGTTAGCAGATTCAAGCGCTTCTCAACTTTTTTGAGGTTCATCTCAATTATGTTATACCTAAAAACAAACCATAACAAATTTGAAGTTCATGTATATTTGTGTACTCACTTAACGGTAAATAATACTAACAAAAAATTTCCAAGACTTCATATAATCGTTTCTCAAGATTTCGCAGTACATAGTATATCTCAACCTTTTTTCATGAGACGAAATTTTTTCGCTGTCACTTTTTTTTGTTTCACGATTGTTTTTTTATAAAGATTAGAAAAAAACTGTTCACCCTTTGGACTCAAAAAACGAAGCAAATATTCATTAGAACATAAGAACACTAATATGCACAGAAAATATATTGACGAATAACAAAACTTTATTTTTTAAGAGAGTAAAGGAAACTTGTGCATACGAAACTGTTACTCGAATAAGTAACAGTTTGGAAGTTAGAATAAAATGGGCAGTAACTGGTTGTATTTGTACAATTAATATAGAAAATTATGACCACGTATTTTAGGGTGATCTTCGGTTAATGTACTTAAAAATAACACTGAAACCTTTTCACAGTAAAAATTCCAAAATAAAGAATGAAACAGCTTGCACAGCATGAATTTTCCTATTTTGATTTATTTGCTAATTCACTAGAAATCACGAAATATCCTAAAATATAAAGCAGTCGATTTTCTATTAGAAAAAGGAAAGGGCAGCCTTTTTTTATGTTCAATTTTTGAAGAGACAAGTCCTTTATAGGAGAGTATACATGCAAGAGTACTAACGTTCAGAAGCGCTTGAATCTGCTAACGATGCAATCGTCTACGGCGTGGCCTGTTTTCTTACAAAATGGATATTTCCGTCAATTTCAATGAGTTGACCTAAAAATTTCCAGAAATCTTCCTCTGATTTTAAGGAACGAATTTCTCACTGGAAGTTGTTTCAACTTTGAAGTTCATTTGATACTTTTCTTCATCGAAGCTAAGAAAACGTGCTTACCGTCAGGTCTCCATTTGCAATTAAATATCATTAAACAATTTGCATTTTTTACTTGTTTCTTCACATTGTAGGTACCGCTAGGGTATAATGCATGTGCATATCAAATTTAAAAAGTTTCAATAATATTTGTCTGAGTCGAGACGATTTATGTTTCAAAAAATAATTGTATTTGGCAACATTTTTCAATCACTCTTTCACTTTTATCATCAAAAATATAAATAGGATTGAAAAACTCTTATTAAAAATAGTTCCATCTTGTCATTAATTTTTTTAGTTTCGAAATTTCGATGTCACAAGACGTTTTGACAATACTTTTTAGCCGTTTCGAGCGCTCGGACCCTTTTCGTTCCTGGCCACTCAACTGTAATGTACATAATCGGTGTAAATATTGTATAGATGCTTGATGAACAGGCAGGGAAGGGAGGGCTAAATATCTTTATGAAAATCGCTCAGAAATAGAATGCTTTTTCCCCATGAAAAATTAAAAGATTCATTCTTTTCAGAATCGCACTAAATGTAATTAACAGTCCACTAAATAATTTCACGCATGCAAAAATAAATCATTCGATTTTATCCTACAGAGCGTGGAATGTTCGACTGTTGCGTTCCTTCAACTGAAGTGTAAAATTCTATGTTAAATATTTCCTCTGACTTTCATGGAATTTTTTTTTTCGTACAAGCCTTCATTACGTCGTCCACTGGAAAATGCATTCTGCTCCCGAGAAAATCATACGTCAAACAGGAATTCAACGCCTGCAGCGTGATGGCTTTTTTACGATGAGCCTCTGCCACAATAAAAAGCGCGGGTGGATTCACTTTGGGATTTGTTTGTTATAAAAAATATTGAGATTTTGTATACAAAGTTATTACACTGAATTTTATTCTAGTTTCAATCTTTCTGAAAGATGAATAAATCTAAAATTTCAATCCTTAAAAGGTTGATAATAATAATCATTGATATGCAAATATATATCTTGGAATGATTCCATTGCTATGCTCAAGCTTGAAGAGGAGGTTTCACTTTTTGTGACTACCATTATTATTATTACTATTATTATTATTATTATTATTATTATTATTATCAAATGATGATTGACTTAATAAATAATAGTAGTCCAAGGACGTGAGAGTAGGCAACTAGCTTGTAATTTAAAATGATATGATAAAATGAGATGCTAAATTCAATAAATATTTTTGAAAACTTGTTTTTTTTTAAAAAAAAGAAACAGATGTATAAGACAGATACATTTTTAATGGCGGGTATGTGATATCACCACTGTCTCACTTCCAATTTATCCAACATGAAATTCCACGTATATTCCTCCATCCGCAAGCTTCTGTCTCTCTGTACCTTTCGTATAATCCTATTTTATCCATATTGCTCTATATCTTCGGCGAAGTAATGAAATTCTCTGTATATTATCTCTATAAAGCGACTTCTCCATATTGAAACTCGAAACTCGCAACTTAAGAACCAGGAATGCTATAGTACAAGCCTAGGTTATAAATTACGTTACTTACAAAATTCAAATTCAAATTTAATCATTGCTTGGGATTTATTGAATTTGATGAAAAATCCCATTTTCTCTGTGAACTGCTCTTCCTTATGTCAAAATTTTGCGTTATGGATAAATTCTTTCCCTATCGGCAGAACATATAATTTTTGAGTTTTTAGTAGTAATTTTCTTCCATTATAAACTCCCTTTTGCCATTTGGGCCTTTTAATCCTAATACTTTTATAATTGAAATATATGAGGATGACAAGATAAAATATTATAGAAGAAGGACCAACATAAGTCTGAGAATTGAACATGACAATTCATTTAACCTGATGGTCTCGGGCTTTCGTCGATAAGGAGCTTTACCCCGAGTTTGTGATCCATAGGAAATTAATCTATCCGGACGATAAACTTATCCGTTCATCACTCCTTCACAATAAGAGCCTTTACTTTTTCGATTTTTCTTAGATGAAATTTCCGATTCATGAGACAGTTTCCTGTCCAGATTATGAAAATCGAAAACAGTTTCCAGTAGCGAATACGTGTCTTCAGAATTAAACATAATTTATCATTTTTCTCTGAATTCAGGTAATAGTATAGTCAATCTGTCAAATTTTGTGGAAAAAATACCATAATACATTCTTTCGCGGAAATCGCTAGAAGAGCATTCAGAAATCTTAACCTGAAAAATGCGGAATGGCTCAGGGGCGGGTTTTTGAGAAAACTCAAAAAGTTTTTGAAACTGATGTATCTCAGAAATGGTAGGTTTTCGGGAAAATTTTTAAGAACAAAAAATGGTGGAGGTGATGTTTTCTACAACTTTTTTATTGGTTGACATGCTGCGATGAATAGTGCAATTAATATATGGCGCTAAAGTACCAAAAAAGCGTTTTCTCGCTTTTTTGAACAGAAAAAAATTTTTTATCGCAAAACTGTAAAAAAAAAGTTGCTTGTCTCAAAAAAAACCTACAAAATTTATATTTTAAACTTTTCTTGTCCGACGAACCGTTCACAAGTGATAACGTGACAAACCTGTCACCGTAGATGTCCCATTGTTCTGACGAGGGCGAAGTTAGTGTGGGTACATAATAAATCAATACTTCAGACTGAATAAATCATTTTTCTGTAAGTAAAACTTTCAAATTATTATTAATTATGATGAATTGTTATCGTGAATGTTGCTAATAATTGTTGCTGAGCGTGCAACATGGAAAATACGAATCCAAAAACTTTTTGAGGATTCTCAAAAACCCACCCCTGAACGATCCTGCATTTTTCAGGTTAAACTTTTTGAATGCTCTTCTAGAGATTTCCGGAAAAAAGTTTTATGGTATTTTTGTCCAAAAACCGCCCTTTTTTGGGATAGATTGACTGTACTATAATGGAGGTTTCACTTTTTGCCAACAGCACGCGTTATTCCTGAACGCTTACCCATCCAAGTAATAACTGCGCCCAACACTGCTTAACTTTAGTGATCGGACGGGAACTGGTTTTTCAAGCGTGGCCGTTGTGAATAAAATAATTCATAATATAATATATGCAGTCATTATTGATAAGTTATAAGTCACAGTACCTGGAACCTTACTCGATTAGTCCAAAAATGAGAATAAAGCGGCCAAACTTGAGCTTTACAATTCAATATTGATGATTACTAAAATGATAATAAATTTTCATAATTAATTCATTCAATGCCTCATATTCAATTTTGAAATTTCATCTCATATTCAGAATGATATACTGCCACTTCTCTGATCGAAATTAGCCGCTTAGTGAAGGCCTTACATTTTTCATCACATACCACTTTGGTGGTATTCTAGGATAATTTCATGAGAATGCTCCAATATACACTTCATGAATGACATGAGAACTTTTTCTGCATCTCTTTTATAATTTTTAAGATAATTCTATAATCTAAGCCTCAGCTCCTGTATGAGCCTGTAGAAACATTGTGGAAAAAAGAATTATCAATTTTCTTGCGTTTTTTATATAAAATCTCTTGATTCGTTAAAATAACAAATAACATTCCCATTCAATCTAGAGATATAAATAAATTGAGGTGCCGAATGACAAGGTTCCATCTCGGAGATACAAAATGATTAAAATTTGAAAAAAAGTGTTTTTAACACATGCGGAAAAATCTTCAATCTTTAACATCCCATATAAAGTGTATTGGGAACATCAGCATCCTAAGCTCTTCCTCGGAGCTTTGAGTATAAGAAACCAGTAGTTGTATCGCTGATACTCCTTTTATCAGACAAGGTACTCAAGTTGTTCAATGGCATTGATAACCTACACAAGAGGCGATGAAAATCGACCTCCTTTTATATCCAAATCACCTTTTGCCATATATTATTGAAAAATGACGAGTCTTTGAAAAAAATTATCATTTACCTAATGGAAATTGATATTTAATCTAATTAATTTTCTATGAAACGTTCTGATCTCTTCTGTTCCGAAAAAATTTTCTCTCATAATTAACATTTTCTCGTACAAACTGAAATTACTGAATGCCTGCACCCATGGTTTAAATTTTCACTTGAACCTGAGTGCTCCTGGAAATTACTAGTGATGCTCCATTTCGGCTGAATGACTCCGATTATTGAAAGTGGAATCTACAGAGACACTTCAGAAAGATATTGCCGTCATTGATTTACAAGGAAGCTAACCCATCTCTTCTAGATTTCTCGAGCAACAATTAAGTACAACAGAATCTCATGTTCCTCTTTTATCCCTGAGTATTCAAAGTGCTCGCTATCATTATTTGAAAAGACTGCTACGCGTGTGGGTCGCTTCGCTCGCAGGTTTGGGCGTGCTTAAGGTGCTTAAGGTGCTCGTCTATGATGTTCATTCTCTTGTAAATTTATAGATATAGGGTAGGTACGCTTATTTAGCTGATTCAAAATATAACAGAAACCTTTTTACAGTCTCATCAGAGAAGGTATTATATTTGTGTAAAATCAGAACCCCCCGTTTTTGTCAAATGTCCACGTTTAAAGACCCCCTGAACCCGAAAAACAAGTTTTTACGAATGTGTCTGTATGTCTGTCTGTCTTTTAGCACGATAACTTTCGAAAAAAGTAATCGATTTGATTGGCCTTTGGTACACTCTTTCAGTATCAGAAACTGAAGGTCAAGTTCGTTAGCCAGCTATTTTGGATCTAGAATAAAAGAGGGGGAGCATTTTGACAATTTTTTAGACCATTTTTTTCAACATTCGATAATTGTAAGTACAGCTTTCTGTTGTGAGTAATAAGTGGAACAAATTATTTCTATGATGTTTTTTGTTGAGAACAAAATTGTCAGAGTTACGGCATTTTCAAAATTCGAAAACATAAACAAAAATAAGAATTTTCAGCTAAACAACGGAAGATATGAAAAAAAGTATGGGAGAAACAATGTTTCTTTTTAGAAGCCCTACAAGATGAACTTCACACTTTTTGAATTTTCTCAAAAAATCGAAAATTCCAATTTTGATCGCACAAATAATAATGGAAAATAATCTGTGAACTCGATAACTTTCGAGAGAATGATGATATGCAATCGTGCTCTAGCAAGCATTTTTAGAGACCAAAAATGCAAGTCAAGTTCGTTAACGAGCTGTTTTTGATAAAAAATAAAAGAGGGGGAACATTTTCAAAATTTTTTTTTGACTTTTTTTCCAAGATTCAAAAATTATAAGTACGGTTTCTTGTACACTCACCGCTTTCCTGGGTGCCTATCGGCAGAGGGCCAGTTTCTCGGCTGTTCATGCTTCAGTGATTTTGTCCCTCCCCCCGAGCTTTGCACGACCCAGCACGACAGCTCATCAGCCTTGGAAAGACAGTGCCGTAATGCGCAGTATAGAAGTTGTTTACTTGGAGACTTGCGACGCAGGTATTCACGAGACTATGCCTACGGCCCTGAGTGTTAACCTTCGCCTAGTCAGTCCTTCGAGTCTGGTTCGAACTAGATTTCTAATTGCTATCGCCTGGGGACCATAACCCCCGATACTGGCCCCCCGGCAAGCGGTGATTGTAGTAGATAAAAAGTGAAACAATTTATCTTTATGATTTTTTTTTTGATAAAAACAAAATTGTCAGATTTGTAACATTTTCAAAATTCAAAAATATAAACGAACATGAGGATTGTTAGCCAAATAACGCAAGATTGAAAAGAAAGTCAGGGAGAAAAAATGTTTCATTTTGGGACGCCTACAAGATCCTGAACAAAACTCTTTGAAGTTTCTAAAAAAATCGAAAATTCCAATTTGGATCGCACAAAAAATAATGAAAAATAATCTGTGAACTTGATAACTTTCGAAAGAATGATAATATTCGATCGTGCTTTGGCACCCAGTTTGAGGGGCCAAAAATGCAACTCGAGTTCGTTAACCAGCTGTTTTGGATTTTATATTTGGACTTTTTTTCCAAGACTTAAAAGTTTCACGTACGGTTTCTTGTAGTAGGTAAAAAGCGGAACAATTTATCCTTCTGATTTTTTTTTCGATAAAAACGAAATTGTCAGAGTTGTGGCATTTTCAAAATTCAAAAATATAAGAGCCCTCAAGGATGATCTTACAACTTTTCGAGTTTTCTCAAAAAATCGAAAATTTAATTTTTCGTCTCACAAAAAATAGTGAAAAATAGAAAGATTCATTTTTTGGTCAAACTATATGAGGAACGGGAACATATAAATGAACTAAAATTGTTCATCAAGAAAATATCGACTTGGTAAAATTAATTTTTTGATAGGACAAGTAGTTTTTGCTTCATTTATAAAAAAAGCATATAAAAAATGAAAGAAATTAACTATTGGGCAATTGACACAAGATTAGGAAAAATCAAATAGACGCAAGTTCTTTACCAGGAAATAGTATATTGTACAACGAGTGGGGAAAATGGTCGATTATAAACGAGCACCCATCTAACGCGCGAGCGAAGCGAGCACGGCAAGAATGTGAGTTCATAATCGACCATCCTCCACGAGTCTTACGTACTATGTTGTTCATCGACTACGTGGAATGAGAATTTCTTGATCTGAAAATAGTTATCGAAATAAGCGATTTTTCAATCGTTGACGAGAAGCGTTGAATATTGACAAGTTTTACCCACGAGTGGGTAAAAGAGAGTAGAACCGTTGAATAATAAATTCTCTATTATTCAATGGTTCCACTCAGTTTAACCCACTAGTGGGTAAAAGTCGTCATTATTCAACGCTTCTCGTCAATGATTGAAAAATCGTTTATCTTCATCACTGAAAAAAAGTCGAGTTTCCCACGTAGGTGTTGAACACCTGAAGTTGATAACACATATAAATTTATTTATATGTGTTATGAACCTCTTTTACAGGATATTCGTTTTTCATTTCAATCAGGAAAATAAGGTATGAAAATGAAATAATAAAATTTTTGAAAAAATGACTAATTATACCACAGAAGATTGAAAGAGAAAGTTTTCCCCCTGAAAAATATCTGTAAATTTGTTATAATTTCTCCCATTGGACGCGTAGTTTTTGTTTCTATCGTAAAACAGAATATCGAAAATTAAAAAATGGAATTTCTAGAAAAACTACACAACATGTGGAAAAAATAAGGCAACAAAACTTCTCCACCATTTTGGACACATTTTGATTGAGTGCGCAACACGAAACACGCGATGGGAATGTATTCGCTAAAGCCGGACAAGCTTTAACAAAAGAGAATTCACACTCATCAAATTAAAGTAGTCGCCATTTTGCTTTTGAGTTTCACAAGCTTTTGGTACAACTGTAGGGAGGTACAAAGACCGAACGCGTAGCGCCGGGTGGATTCCTAACCGAGCGCGAAGCGCGAGTTGAGATTAACATCGAGCGTGAAGCGCGCGATCTGAAAGACGCGTTCAAATTCGCGAGCGAAGCGAGCCGCGTGCAAAGCCTCCTGACTTCTCTGTCTACATGGACTTATTTCAAAAATCTCTTTGAATATGGATGCCTTACAAAAACATTAGGAATGTTATTAAATTGCTGATTCATCGTTTTCCATCTTTAATCAAAAAATTCGGAACGTAAAATGTAGTGAGAAGTCCGTAATGTTTTCTATGCCAAATCCACCTTTTTAATATGTCGACATATGAGAGTTCTGAAATCAACTCAAGCTAACTCTCAAGATAATTGCTTTGTAACTTACTAAAGGAACTCTGCTTTATCAGCCCTGAGTGGCAAATGAGATGAAAGCCCATAGTTCTGGAGCAGGGAAGTTTCTTCAAAGGTGGTCCCAAATTGTTGTCGCCTTGACACTATTTATTCATCAACTTTCGTAGGGTTCAAGTGGGTCCAAGTTGTAATATTCGCATTTCACTTGGGTTCAAATAGTTCAGCTCCCGCTTATTCAAACTTCAATTGGGTTCAAATAGTTCAGGTCCACACTTATCCGAACACCACTTGAGTTCAAATAGTTCAGCTCTCACTTCTTCAAACTTAACTTTTTCAGATCCACACTTATTCGAACTCCACTGGGGTTTAAATGGTTCAGGTCCACACTGTATTCAAACTAAGGTAATACTACTGTTTATGTCCCGTAACGAAAAACCGGTTTAAAAAAAATACTTTTTCGCTAGAATGGCTTATTTTTACCCGTGGATTATTAATCTGATGGCGAAAAAACACATTTTTTATTGTTATTATTGAAAAAAAGGTGAAAAAGTGTAGTGACAGGAGCATGCGGTTAACCGTTTGCAGCGTCAACACTCAGGGAAAAAGGTACTTACGTGTAGTGAATGTTCGATAATTGCTCGTGAAATAGTTTAAATTGAGCCTTATTGTTCAAATGAACTTGAAAAAAAACATTAACGAACCTTGAAAATTGAGGTTATGTGTTTCATGATGGAGCTATGTAAGTTAAGACGGCGGCTCTTCGATACTTCTCGAAATTGTGAGTTCGATTGGTATCGAAAGATTTGAAATTTGAATTTCAAATTCAAATGCAGGTCAGGATTGTTTATTTGTTTCCTTTTGTCAAAATATTGATAAGGAAAGTGTGTTTACCTAGGTTGGGCAGTTTTGGTAACCTTTTTGAAAGAGCAGGATTGAAAAGTGGGCAAAAACGAAGGTTTCGAATCATTTCTTTATAAAAAAACAACAATAAACAATGACAGGAGATAAACAAGTTTTCCGCATGTTTGCGTGATATTGTGCGGGAAGGAAGTGCAATCGATGCAAAATAGACGCAAATCGCAGAGAAAGTAGTAACGACACCCCCACAAGACCTGAGAAAAGGGGAAAGTATGTGACCTACGTTATTTCTGTGACCAGTCAAAGGGGTGTCTTTACCACTTTCTCTGCAATTTGCGTCTATTTTGCATCGATTGCACTTCCTACCCGCACAATATCACGCAAGTATGCAGAAAATTTGTTAATCTCCTGTCATTGTTTATTGTTGTTTTTATATAAAGAAATGATTCGAAACCTTTGTTTTTGCCCACTTTTTAATCCAGCTCTTTCAAAAAGGTTACCAATACTACCCAACCTAGGTAAACACACTTTCCTTACCAATATTTTGATAAAAAAAGAACAAATAAACAATCCTGACCTGCATTTGAATTTGAACTTAAAATTTCAAATCATTCGATACTAATAGAACTCACAATTTCGAGAAGTATCGAAAGGCCGCCATCTTAACTTACATCGCTTCATCATGAAACACATAACTTCAATTTTCAAGGTTCGTTAATGTTTTTCTTTTTAAGTTCATTTGAACAATTATTCTCGATTTAAACTATTTCACGAGCAATTATCGAAAATTCACTACACGTAAGTACCTTTTTCCCTGAGTGTTGCCGCTGCAAACGCTTAACCGCATGCTCTTGTCACTACACTTTTTCACCTTTTTTCCAATAATAACAATAAAAAATTTGTCGGGACATAAACAGTAGTAGTATTGAAACTATGGTTCAAATTTTTCAAGCATCCTAAACCCCGTATCAATGGATGCGTTACATCCCAAAGGGCTCCTCAACATTATTGCCCTTGCAATCCGGAAACAATTTCACGCGTCGTGAGTTCTCTCTCTCCAGAACCAAAAGCATAACTAACTGAAAATTCAAATTCTACCTCTACCAAGTTTTATCTCCCCCTCTACTTTCTTTTCAAGTCCCTGTTTTCTTCAAGGACTCGGTCCTCTGTAATTCATGACCGCAACCTTTACAAACTTGCTTATACCTCAAGCTAAATATCTTGTTTATCATCATGAATAAATCAATAATACATTCTGTTGGCAACATGCTTGGTTATTCAAACAATAAGTTAACGATATTTCAACCATACGTTTTTAAACATGAATTTTATTATAGGATATGTGTTATTTGAAAAAAAAAATTTCCGAAAACAAAAACTAGAAAATCTAATCGAACAAGTTCTGAATACAATTTTTTGCCCTTTTCAATCGTATGCCTTGATATGGTATATTCATCACGTCAGAACCTTTTTTTCTCCCGTTTTATAGTCTTTCTTCGATGTTCCGGCCAGTAGTTATTAGCGCTGAAATATCGTTCACTTATTGTTTAAATAACTAAGCAATCATCTTGAGAATTAGCTTGAGTTGAATTGAGAACTCTCATAAAATTTCTAGGGGTTCTCACTACATTTATGGGCAGAACTTTTTCATTAAAGATAAAAAACGATGAATAAAATGTTTGTTAACATGTTGAATATTTTTGTTAGGTAACAATAACCAGAAAAAAAATATAAAATTGAATATGAATAATAAACAGTAACCTAACCTGGATAGAGTTGGTCTTCAATTTTGACAGACTCTTGATTCAAATCCAAAGAGATTTCATTAAAGATAAAGAACGATGAATTAGCCGCTTCTTACGTTTTTAATGTTTTTGTAAGGGTCTAGAAAGTGCCGCATGAAAATTGTCTAAAATTAACAGTTACTAGAAACGAAATTTTATATAAATGAAAAACAGTAACCTAACCTGGACAGAGTTTATCACGAACCAGTGTGCCAAAGGCTCTCTTTAGGCAACGTTCACTCCCAACATTGCTTGCGTGTGTAAAAACATGTGAACTGGTAAATACGCTGAATTCTATTTCATCACATCGTAATGAAACGCTGCACAAAAAATGTCATAGACTACAGCCTTCCTGGTTTTCTCAATCAAGGTACCCAATTAATGCTGTCAGTAATGAGAATATTCATATCGATGCTATAGAGCAAAAATAACAACGAATTTGAAATTCCGCTCGATTAGAGCGCCACCTCTAGGATCAAAACATAGACGTAAAAATGTCGGAATCAAAGGGCCAAAGAAAACTGCACATTTTGGGAAAAATGGGAAATCGAAAAACCTTTCTATACGCAACGAAAACGTAAAATTAATAAGTTTTTAGCGCATCATGTTCAAAAAAAAAGAAAAATTCTTTCTAATAAAACTTCTTCATGCTTAGATCTTGCTGAGATTTTCTACCAGGTTGAATATGACCTAATCAACTTGAATTTATGTGCTTGATTTTGAAGCTTGCTAGTCCTTCCCAAGATATTTCATATTGTTATCTCAGCAAACGAAGAGACTCCAATTTGAATGACAATGAGAACATGCATGATTGTTTCTGCCGTACTTAGGAATGGCGGTCAAAAGGTAAATCTTATAGCGCATATTTTTGCAGTAAACAACTCCAGTAATAATTATATAATTACTATAACCTGAAAGCTTCCTACTTATCTTCAAAGAAATCTTGATCGAAAATGATTTGGATTGAAAATATGTTAACTCATAATAAAACAGCTTGAGACATTGATTAATAAATATCACGAATTTGATAAAAGTTCTTGTACCGAAAAAAAACCACTTTGCTTGCTATCAAACTCTACATAAAGCATGGCACGTTAATATTTAATTTGTAATTACTTTATAAACATACAACTTTACACTACATCAATGTCGATATCATACTATATTTTTTCGATGTCTAGAGCTTCAAATATGCTATGTTGATATGATACAAAGGGAATATTGATAGGACAGATGAATTTTTTCGGCTCAACCATTGGGACTGGAACTCATATTAGTTACTTACCGTAAAAATTAGTAAAATTTTGCCTTGAGTTATTCATGCATGACTGAAAATTAATAAAAGCTAGTTAACAGTTGATTTTTGCGACTAGGAAATAAACCTTAGCCCAAAATAAAAAAGTAGTCTTTCGTCAAATCCTGTGAGCTCTCACTTCTTGTTACAGCTTTTCTATGCTTTTTGTGTCAGTGTATATTACATATATATTCTTCATAATAGAATATTATATGCATATGACTATTTCTATATTACTGTGATATACTGTTTTGTTTTCTATTCTACAACTTTTATTCTCTACTCTTTTAAATGGCTATATTTGTTTATACTATTCCATTACTTTATTTTTGAACTGCAATTTATAGTGATTGGTGACATGTACTCTGCACTTGTGTTTGCAGGCCCGCAGCGCCAGTACAAGTAGCTTTAGAAGTCTAAGCCAGGTTCGAACCAAGAAAACATAATCCACATATAGGTAGTGAATTAGACCTAGCTCTTAAGCCCGAGTATTTAGAAACCTAGATAGAACAGGAAAAAGCAAAGAATAAAAAGTGATTCGGGTAAAAATCCCGTAGTAATCTTTTTAAACAAAAATGAAAAGATCGTCAAGAAAAAGAATAAAGTAATAAAGAAAGCTAATTCTTCATTTTATCCCTACTGATCTTCATTTTTTGCAAGCCAATATTACCCTTAGATTTTTAGCTGATATAAGTTTTACGTTTTGCTTCCTCTGTGAGAGTAACTGCTTTCAATAGGCTTCAGAAAGCAGCCTAACAACACCATAAGCACAGTGGCGCAAAATATCAATTAGCTCTCACAAATGTTATCAAATTTCGAACAATTCAGAAGAAATTACATTAGAGTTAAGACATTTTGAGATAAAGCAGTTTCTATGTGTACAAAAAAAAAACAATTAAAGATTATTCTACCATTACGTTACACTCACTTGCTAATATCAACTAGAGTTGAACAATGCTATGTATTGGAATCTAAAGCAAATTGTTTTTATTTATTTCCAGCAATATATATCGTTATTATTAAATAAGTATAACCATTTTTTTTCACAATATCGAAATTGTATTTGGTCTATTTAAGTTTTTAAATATCTCAGAAAATATTTCAATGCCCAAAATTTGAGGCCAAAGTTGCTATCATGGTTCCATTAGAAATAATCATAGCAGCCATGAATCAACGTCGCGAGTGTGAAGGAATGATGAACACTCCATTCGTAACGAAATTAGGGTTGACGTATCTGTAGCCTTAAACTATAATCAACATTAAAAAGCATTTTTTGATAATTTTATTTGATGAAACGTTCAAATATAGCATTACTTGTCAAAAAGTAAGTTTGTTTTCTGTCATTTTGAAATATATGCGCAACTCTGAGAAAATTATGAAAGCGAATTTTCTCCCAGATTTTTTTTTTGGTATTTAGGATCATTTTTTTTGAAATATGAACAAAATTTCTTATTTTCAGAAAGTCCCTCGATTTTCGCGTAATAATTCTAAAGTTTTCATATTCTCATTCTCATACTTAGAAACCACGAAGAACCCTTCTTCAGGGTCAAAAAGAAAAACATAATTATCTCAATTTCAGTAATAATAAAATTAGAAGAGTAAAAAATCAAAATGCTTGGCATTTCTAAAAAATTATTCACACTTCCAAAATACAATGGCTCTTCAATGAGAGTTTTAAATAAGAAGCCTTAAGAACTGAAAACTGAATTCAAGCCTTGATAATGGATGAATTTGGAATTCGGAAATAACAGACGCACTATTCTGTATTTCAAAATTCTAAAGATTCCAAATAAAGAAATTCACAAAATGAAAGCTGAGATGAAAGAGTAAATAAAAAATTAACAAACGACTCATTAAATTGTAAGTAAATTACGTCGTACACATGCATGTAGATGCATACATACAGTCAACAATCAAAATTTTGGTTTCCATATCCAAGCAGGGGATTTCATATTCCAGGTTAGAAGAAATTGAATCCGAAAAAGAAACACGAACTCATCCAATTTAACTTTACAAGAACAACTGCATTGCAATATGTAGGACGTGAAATAACAAATCATAAATTGCTATTGATTTTACGTGCCTTAGCTGTCATTACCTTCGATCTAATATTGGCAAATAACTAAAGTAATGAAAGTATCAATTATACTTACATGAAAGTATTAAATATTTATTCTAAATACATAAAGTGTTTAAGTACACAGACACAGGGTACTGCAGATGCGATTAGCAAATAAGATCATTTCTACAATTTCACTGAAAGAAATAATTGTACGTTACACGTATAATCCTGGTAATTTCAACCATATTGTATTGCTTGTTTACACTGAGAAACCTTGGTTAGTATTTTTTGTTAAAAATCACCCTAGATTTTACTATCTGAACTTTGCAATGAGGGG
>WSXT02046491.1:0-24443 GCA_011762715.2 Neuroterus valhalla | reverse complement strand
GAGTGCTGGATATAATTGGCCGCTGGCCTCAATTCTAGTGCTGTATACAGTCAGGACGGGGGTAAAATAGTACTACTGTAGACAGCCGCCGGGCCCAATTCTGGTGCTGGATATAATTCTAGCGCTGGGCAAAACTGTGCTGCTGGTCGCAATTCTAACGCTGGATAAAATTATGCCGCTGATCTCAATTCTAGTGCTGGATATAATTGTTCAGCTAGTACAATTTTTCCGCTGTAAACAATTCAGCTGCGGGACCCAATTCTGGTGCTGGTTACAATTAAAATTATGGTCTTGGACAAAACTTTGCCGCTGTTTTCAATTCTGGCGCTGAGCAACATTATGCCGCTGGTCCTAATTTTAGTGCTAGATAAAATCGTAGCGCTGGAACAGTTGTTCCACTGGATACAATGATTTTGCTGTTACGATTGTGCCATTAGACACAATAACATCCAGACTGACAAATAGAAAAATAATGCGCCAGACAAAAAGTGCTAAGTCAACACGAACTCCAAATTACTGAACTTTTCGCCGCTGAAGCTTTTTCCTCGGCGTCTCGATCAAGCGGGATTCGTGAGTGTTGATCGTTAAAACAGAAAAGCTGAAGGGACTGCAGCGAAAAATGGAAGAAAGAGTAGACATGGATGATGGATGGGCTGAAGTCGAAGACCGGTGTATATAGGTTCGCCGTCACAACAACCCACCCTTTGGACTTAACACCCTCCTCATCCCTCGGGAAGGCTCGAATTCGCTATCTTACTTCCCTTTTCCTCCTTCTCACCACCCTCACCCTCACCGGTCGACCTTTTTTCTTCGCCGTCGGCCTTCCCGAGTGAAGACCACATTCGAGTTCATCGTACGTAGACACCTGGCGAGAAAGCCACCCACCCGCTCTGGCCGACACGATTTTTATCGTCTTCCTCCTTGTTTTGGTCCGATTCTCCGTGAATTAGGGGAGCTTTGACCCGGCATCCCCTGCGTAACACTACTGCTCCAGAAATTCTGGTTTTTATTTTTAGGACACTTTTAGCAAAAGGGAACAAGCTTAGCCAACTTCTGCCAATTTGTTTCTAATTGTTTATTCTTATTCATGATTAACTCAGCTCTGTCCATTTTTATTTGCGAAAAGGAATTTATGCTTTTGATGTTTGGCTGGGATCAAAGTTAACAATTAACTTTGATAAGTTTAGAAATATGCAGTAAATTTGTCTTATGAGGCACTGCGAATACAATAAAATGGCTATCATTGCATGATTTAAATTTGTTATAATACAAATTGAAGAAATTATTTGATTTCGTCAATTTGGCTACGTGTGATAATATTACTTATTACTGTATTGTACTAACTGTGATTCAGATGTTGACTAACTTTTACTAATTATTTTTCGTCGGATTCACATGATGTTACTAACTTGCTTATAATACTAATTTTACTAACTCGTGCTAAAATCACTAACTTCAGTAGCAGAAATGTTGCTTAGATAATAATTTAGTAAATAATTCCATATGCTTCAAATCTAATTGCCATATTTTACTAATAAATCTAGAAACATTGGAATAATTGTACATTTGAGAAATTAAAATATTATCGAAAACTAATTTGAGTCCTGGTGTGAAATCGATATAATTATCACGGGAATATTTATTGGGAAAATTTGGCAAATTTTTGGAAAATATACTGATTTATTAATTTGATTAATTTCACTAACTCTGCTAACCCATACAAACGTCCATGTTTACTAATATCTTTACAGAAAAAATACTAATTTATTTACTATCAGAGTCTTGAATCTTTGAACAATTCAGATTTGAGAATACTCTAATCGCAAAATACCTCATTTTCAACGCTTTCGAAATGTAAAGAAATTCAGAAGAATTGATCAATCAGACTCAAGGCACTGATAATTCTAAGAAAAATTGAAATTTCGCGCCAAAATCTTCTAGTCTCACTCGAACATAAACTCTCGAATGAGCTTATTTTGGCGCAAAAAAAATACTAACATTACTAATTATAATTAACCCTACTAACACTTTACTAACCCTATTAACATTTACACACTTCGTCATCCAGAATAACAAATTTAATGAGAAATGTCTTATCGCTTATTTTGAACAGTTGTACCAATACGAAAAATTTAAAGCCTCCGATTCATATTGATCCGTGCAAATAAAATTTGTAGTCGTATTTAAAAATAGACGGACGTTGGCTATTATTATGAGGATTATTCAACCCTTTCTGGAGGATCAGGATCCCAATCTTTGCTGATTATACTAGGCTGACAAATAAGTTCCTTTTTGTGTTTGTATCTTGTGTCTATGTTTGAACGTTTTCAACTCGCCAATTTGCCAGATGGGGAATTAACATATGTATGAAGGAGATCCCATTCCAGATTCTCGGGTCTCGCGTTCCGAAACGCGAGAGCGTGTCATTTTGTTGAAATTCGATTCGAACTTTGATTTTCCTCCGGATTACGCTTGTTACCAGCCCAGAGGGCGGAACGTTAATAGGGGTTGATTCTCACCAATTCCGACGACGAATGCATTTCAGGGAACCATTTTACGAGATCCGAGACGAAAGTCGGCTTAGTCCCTAGAAAGGACGATCTTCGTCTTTATGTTACTTTACTGTCTGTCAGAAACAGAAAAACTTTTTGGAACAATTGAAACCTTTTGTCAAAAACATCAACTCTGCCAATTTTCCGGCTAGAGCCAGACAAATAAGTTTTTCTTCCTTTTACAAGCATTTTTTTCTTTCTTAAAGTGTTGATGTTGAAATTAAAGGTTTTAAGGGTTTTCGGTTTGGGTTCCCAATAAATCGAAACGACAGAAGCCAATGAAAGTGGAAATGAGAAAGAAAGAGGATCCCTTGGGGATAGAGTAGAGTGGCTAGTATTTGATTACGTTTGTGAACTTGCTGGGAAGTTGGCGAAGGCTTCAATAATGTTCGAATGGTTTACGCGAAGCTTATATTCAGGCTTTGATAAGAAACCGATAAGCGGTCATGATGTAGGGTTCCTCAGGGTTATCTCACGACAGGCCAACCAACTCTCCTCGGTCAGACAAGAAGAAATAAAAATGTCAGCTGACAGCAGCTTCTCGACTATCTTTTCCATACAGACCAGAACTCTTTTCTCCACTTAGGTTCCCTCGATTCCATTTCAGATAAGCCATTCGTCGATTTGCAGCGTCGTCACCAGAATTATTGCATCTTTCAAAACTATCGAAATTAGCACAAAAAAAATTAGGAAGCTTCAAAATATAGGGGGAAACATGAGCTTTGAGATGAGTCCGAGAACGATAAAAATCAATAATAACATGAGCATTAACAGACATATTTTCTTCCTCTCTGAGCTATCATCGAAAAACTTGCCGCCGCTGCTTTTCTGAAAATTCGTTCAAAACACGCCTATTCTATGTTGTCACGCTCCTTAGAGCATATTTTGAATTAACGCGTTCCCCGTTTGCAACATCTATGGTCGAGCCTATTTTCCCTAATCACACCCATCTTCTGAGACCCGTTTTCCCTTAGCAGCATCCTTGTCCGCGCCTCTTTCTCGGCCATTTGTATTCTCCTTCTCCATAAGTATCCCAAATTACCCTTTTTTGCTTGGGCAACCTATTCTTTATAAGCTATATCTTTGGCCATGCCTTCATTCCTTGCCCACGTGAATCCTCCTTTTTTCACGCCTTCGTTAAATGTTAACTCCCATCTTCTCTCAGCCACGCCTTTCTTTATTGGTCAAGTCCATTTTCTAATATCCCATTTCCCATACCCACACAATTAGGCATTCCTATTTCCCTTAGCAGCGCCCACTTTTCTTGCCACTATAATTTTCTTTACCACTCCCATTTTCTTCACCACTCCCATTCTCTTCGAACACGCCCATTTACCTTAGATACATCCCTGCCTACGTCTTTATTTCTAATCACTTATATTTTCCTGGTCCATTCCTATTTGAAATTACCCATTTTTCCTTACAATATCCTGAAAAATGACCTCAAAATATTCATAAATAAACGTCAAATATAATATACGGTATATAAGCGAGCCTATTTTATGTTCTCACGATCCTTAGAAACGCCTATTCGTCTTGGGAATTCGCCACACAAATTTTAGTTGGCACGCGCCTATATGTATTGACCATGCCCCTTATTTTGTCCATTTATACCTTCCTTGGTTACACACATTTTGAATCACGCATTCTCCTTTAGTCACGCTTGTTCTCTCTAACCACACCAATATTTAATTTCGATTTTTTCCTGAACTACATTCTATACATTATTACAACCAATTTTGCTTGACCACGCCTTCCTTTCTTGCTTACCTCTTACCCGCAATTTCACGCCTTCAATAATTGGTTACTCCTATTTTCTCTTAGCCACGCCTTTTTTAATGATCGAGTCCATTTCATGATATCCCATTCCCCATATACACACAAGTGGGCGTTCCTATTTCCTTAGAAGCGCCCATTTTCCTTGACATTCACATTTTCTTAACCACTCCCGTTTTCTTTCAACACGCCCATTCTTCTCAGACACATCCCTGTCCACGCCTTACATTATTCTGAAAAATTACCTTAAAATATTAATAAATAAACCTAAAATCTAATAAACGTTATATAAGCAAGTCCTGGTGCATATTTTTAGTCTCAAGGAGTTTTTGATTCCTGAAATGTTCGTTGATATCTTTGGATCGAATTCACAAGGGTGAAAATGTCCAGAGGGTTGAAGAGAGTTGAACTCACCCTTTCTGTATCACTCCGACTCTCGCTTTCGCTGGAAATTATTCGGGGATCTCGCAATTGGGAAATTCCGTGAAATTGGGGTGAAAATTACTAGGCTACGCTTTAAATTTCCGAGTCGGCCGAACAACTTTCTCTCTTTCTGCACGCGAGGCTGAATTCTTATCACCAAGGAATTGCGATAATATCGCAAAATTTGTAATCGCGAGAAGAGGAGGGAAAAGGAATGAGATCCAATCTAATTTTTCCTGGGAATAACTTTTTCGTTTTTTTTTTTTTTGGTTTTGATTCTGTTTCTTGATTGTAAACGAGGTTGTACATAAATCTTTGTATGAAACTTCGACTTCTTTTATGGAGTTGTAACTCATCAAAAAGAGGAAATAACTCATTCCCCTTCCAATTTCCGTCAATTTAATTGAAATCTAATAATGCTACCTGCGGCGAAACTAACGATCTACATGCTGATTTCACACCCTTGAAATGCCCCAACTAAAAATTAAACAACATTGAAAGATTCAACATACCGGAATATACCGGAAAAGAGCAATTCAAAGAATAATTCGAGGAATTTCAAAACAGATAGATTCGTCAAAGGCCAACAGGTCTTATAAACAAAAATCCAGAAATAACAAAACGGATGTAAATGCTGACATGAGGAGGAAAGTATGTGATCGAAATAACTTCCTCTTTCAAATGGAAATGGATGAGTCAAATTATAGTTGAAATACGCTATTCTGGCTCAGTCATCTCGTACAAAAAAAGATCCTATTACAAATTCAAATGCAAAAAAAGCGAAATCCCATAAGCAAATTAGAATTAGACACAATTCTGAGAAGATAACTTTCAAGAAGTGCCAAGTTATAACCCTGAAAAGTAACCCGTTTTTTGTCATTGAAAAAATGCCAAATTTTATTCAAATCAAATTTCTCGTCTTTCAATTCTTGGACCTTTAAAACCTAAGACTACAAATTACATCAACCAAAGGTCAAAACTGAAAAAGCAATGCACATAAAATTGAATTTAACCACCACTTTTTATCTACTTGTCAGGGCAAATTACTCCTGTTTCGTTCTTTCAAAATATCTTGTTTGCGGGTGAAGGTACGTTAATTACGCTGAGAAGGAAGTTGTAGCATAGAAAATAATGCGTGAATCTGCAAAAAAATTCAATTCTCTTACCTTGATAGGTCATGACCATCTTTGGCCATGCCTTCTTCCCTTGCCCAAGTGTATTCTCCTTCTTTACGCCTTCATTAGTTGCTCACTACCATTTTCTCTTAGCCACGCCTTTCTTCATTGGTCAAGTCCTTTCCCTTATATCCCATATCTCTTAGCCACACAAATGGGCATTCCTATTTCCCTTAGCAGCGCCCATTCTCCTCACCACTCCAATTTCTTTACCACTCCCATTTTCTTGACCACTCCCATTTCCTCGACCACTCCTATTGCACAGGCCTCATTTCTGATCACTTTTGTTTTCCTTGTCCGTACCTATTTGAAATTATTCGAGAATATAGTTGAAATACGCTATTCTGGATCAGGAATCTCGTACAAAAAAAGGTCCTACTACAAATTCAAATGCAAAAAAAAAAATGGAAATCCCAAGAAGAAATTGGAATTAGACACCATTCTGAGAAATTCAAAAAAAGAACATTTTTTACTTCCAATAGGTGCCGAGTTATACCCTAGGAAGTCACCCGTTTTTTCTCAAAGAAAAGGCCCAAAAATCAAATGAAGATTTTATTTGTAGTTTCAAACTTGTTTACTTCATCAACATCAGTTTTGTGTAATAATTGAAGTAGACGCAATTTCAAGTAATTTAAAAAAAAAAGAAGAAAGACCTAGCCCTGATGGGTCATAAGTTATGGGCTCCCAAATTTGACCGCTTTTGATATACTTTTCAGGACAAATTACTCCTGTTCCGTTTTTTCAAAATATCTTGTTTACAGCAGAAGGTATGTTAATTAGGAAGAAAGGTGTAGCATAGGAAATAATGCGTAAATCTAAAAAAAAAATTCAATCCTCTAACCTTGATAGGTCGTGGCCATCTTTGGCCATGCCTTCTTCCCTTGCCTAACTGTATCCTCCTTTTTTCACGCCTTCATTAGTTGGGTACTCCCATTTTCTCTTGGCTATGCCTTTCTTTATTGGGCAAGTCCTTTTCTTTATATCCCATATCTCATAGCCACATAAGTGAGTCCTATTTCCCTTAGCAGCGCCCATTCTCCTTACCACTCCCATTTTCTTGACCACTCCCGTTTCCTTGCCCACTTCCATTTTCTTCAAACACGCCCATTTCCCTTAGATACATCTCTGTCCACGCCTTTATTTCTGTTCGCTTCCATTTTTCTAGTCCGTGCCTATTTGAAATAATTTGAGAATATAGTTGAAATACACCAATCCTCTAACCTTAAATGCTCGCGCATTAGTTTGACTCTCAAAATAGAAAAGGAAGTAAATCGCCTCGTGTAGGTATTAAATTATTCGTCAGGTTCGCCTTATCGGAAGCTTGTAGTAAACAGAGCGAAAGCGTGAGCACTTAGTCGGCCCGGGTCAGTTATTATCGGTACAACCATTGATATCATACCATGCGTAGTGGACAGATAGTAAACACCTTCATTGATAAAATTCCGGTGCACGACACTCGCGCCGGGCTGCGTATATCGTACAGATACAAGCAATGTTATATATTTTGAGATACCCCACAAGAGTAGACAGATTCCACGTTCTTCTACTCGAGAAAATAATAATTATAACAAAGCGGGTCTTTTTTTGTTATGACTGGTACACCAAAAATACGGCCCTGGGTTGACAACCTCCTTCCCTCGAATCAGATTTTTATCCCAAAAAAAGTTGTTCCGATGAGGAGAAGCATTTAAAGTTATTGCTCGAAAGGTGCAGCTCGTAAGTTACGTCGAACCATAAATTTGAGACTCCCAATTTAGAGACTGTCCGAGAGAACGTTTTTCGTGTCCGGCAAAGAGTGGAGTCGATAGATCATCTCTAGTTCTAAAAAAGTCAAGACATTACTTGAGGAACAAGTTTTTGCTGTTCAAATTTCCCACCAAAATCATCAAGTGATTGAATACATAACCTCTGGAGGCGTCATTTTGGCGCGAAATTAAAAAAATAATCAAATCGAAGCAATCAGAGCTTCCTTTATTCTGAAATAAAACATAGTTTTGATAGCAAGATAAATTTCAAGAGCTCTGGTTTTTCGCTCATGTTATCAGCTAGAAAAGAACGGAGAAAATTAGCAAGTAGGGGTATAAAGATGGAGGGGGTAGCACACGCCGAGAAGCGAGCTACGCAATTTCTAGCTGTGGCAGAGAAGCGTTTCTCAGTCGATATATCGATCCCCACCCCCACTGGCTGTTTCCTGCCACGGGAACAGGACTCTCTCCCTCAGGATGAGTCACAGCCTCCCCGAGCTCTAACGCCAACACTGAGCAGGGACGCATTTCAGACGCCCGCTTTTTTTTGCCCAGCAATTTCGAATAATTTCTGATTTCAAATTTTTCACATCTCTCTGCTCTTTTGAACATTCGGCCATGGTGTGCCAAATGCTTGGCCCATATTTGTTATACCCTATCCTTGAAAATTCGCTAAGGGAGAGAGTAAACGTCCTTTGGGTAATGTTTGGTTATGATGTGCCGGATTCTTGGCCCAATTTTTGCCCGACCCTATCCTATTTGGAAATTCGCTGAGGAAATGATTGTATCAATAATGATTTTTCTTCATGAAAGTTTCCAGAACCTATCTACGGAGAAAAAATTTTTCTTCCGAGGTTCGCCCCTGAAAATAAGCCTGTCCTTGTTCTACGCTGACGACCATTGGCGCACGTGCTCACGCACAGAGACGCACGCCGCGTACGCATTCGATCGACCCATCCGCTAAACTTAGGTGTAGATGCCACTAGCACTTTCCACAGGGCCGTACCTTATCTGCAAACACGATCTATGAAGGATAAAAAATCGCTCCGCGAACCCTGGAGCAAGTCGTAAAAAACAATTACCTCGCCCTTTTGGTAGAACCAGTTTATTTATTTCTTGAAGGTGCTACCGAGATGGTCGTAAGAGGCATCACAATTGTGGTTCCTCCAACGATCGAATCTTTGATCAAGGTATTGTCTAGAGTGAACAACTAACTCTTGTTTAATTAAGATAGAGAAATTAGAAGCGAGCTCCTTGGAGCGGAAAATATTTAGCTTTTCCACCAAGACTGTACTTTGAACAGAAGGATATAAACTGGGCTCAACTCTGTAAAAAAAGAGGCGATAAACTCCTACAAATCTCTTTGAGCTCACCGATATTGCTGCTGGAATGGAAGGGTGGTGGTTTCTGCTGGGTTCATACCCCCCTTTGGTTATGCTCATGGACGTCATGACACTTGTCTTCTCTCTCTCGCATTCTCACCCCTCTTCCATCCCTTGTTCTTTCCTCTTCTTTCTCTCGAGTCTATTTGTCGAGGATGAAAATTTTAAAGCTGGTCTTACATAATTCAGTTCACTTCGAGACCGACGTCAAATCGAAAAAGCTGCAAGAGTCTTTTGAAAAATTATGAACATCTGTTGAGATCTATTTTTAAAAAAATTTATTGAATTGCAAAGCTTGTACTGACACACGTGTTCACTTACGTGCGTGTAATGACAAGTTGGAAGACCAAGCTGCAATCACTCTCGGAAAATACAAACCACTAGTACGTACCACGGTCAGAAAGTATAAAACCAAGGGGTAGGAAAGGTGAGGACAATATTTTCAATTTGCACCTTCGGCCGACATGTACCTTTCTTTACATTTACATACGTATATATATTATATTTTTCCATTATGGAACAATCATGTGGTTTCTACAATATAGGGCTTTCCAGTTAATGGTCCCGTAATTATAGACTGGCGATGCAATGTGGTCCCTTCACATGAGCGTTCTTATTCTAACAAGTGCCTCAATTTGCAACAAGGTTAGAAAGCGGAATGAAAAGGTCTTCCCTAATGAGGGATTACGGAGCAAATTATAGTTGGAAAAACGTAGCAGATGTTTCTGTATCAAAGGATTTGACTATCTAACTTCTCCAACAAAATTTAGACCATGATTTGAAGGGGAAAAAATTTACTTTTGGATCTCTGAGATGTGAGAATCGCACAGTTCTGAACTGCTACCGCAGTTTTATGGAGGATTAGCTTCGCGGGAAGCCCCATGAGGATGTAATCCGGCTAGATTCGTCCTATCGATTTTGAGGTGCAGCTGGGCGCGCTGTGCGTGCGTTTGTGGTGCGTAAGGTAGAAGATACGTGACGTATTTGTTCGGTATATAAGTCTGAGTCACGCCACCTCTTGGCTCTGCGAATCGTTTAACGACCAACACGCGTTAGCCGCTCTCACGGTACTTTTGCTCCCACTTCCGATGTCGATAAAACATGAGCGAATTTTTCCAATGTACCACAGGTGCTGGAAACTATCATCAAAGTAGATGATTACTTTAGTTTTCTTAGTAGTGGCAACTAAAGAAAGAGGGTGCGCAAAATTAAGGCCGTGCGTGGCCGAGCATCCGGCGTAGAGAATGGCTGAGAGTTTGGCAGCCTAGAGAATTCTCAAGAATTTGGGGCGGCCTAGAGAATCGCCGAGAATTTGGCGCGGTATACACTGAGGAACCTGTCTTGTATCTACAACACGGCGCTTTCTTTGCATAGAAACCGCATTGAATCGAAACGGTACCCGTGGCAATTCAACAAAACAGTATTTTGAATCAATGCGTCAGGAATTTTTTATTCTATGCGTTGCACCGTGTTACCTCAACACGGTTGCGCTTTGATTCTACACGGCTCCGTGTCGTTGCGAAGCGGATGTGAAAGGAAATGCTGGGCCTCCGCTGAGAAACTTGCAACTCCCGGCAGAAACAAAATGGTACCGTGTTGTATCAAAGCGGTTGCCGCACAACACGAAGCGCCGTGTTGGTGCAACACGGCGCTCATTTCCCGCGAGTCGAAAAATAAATCCCGTGTTGTATAAACACGATTTTTTCCTCAGTGTAGAGAACCCTCGAGAATTTGGCGCGGCCTAGAGAATCACTGAGAACTCGACGTGGTCTAGAGAATCGCCGAAAATTCGGTTAAGGGAATGACCCAGAATTTGGCGCGGTAATCGAAGGAATTTGGCGCAGCCTAGAAAATCCCGAGAAGTTGGCGCGTCCTTGAGGATCGCGGAGACTTTGGCGCGGCCTAGAGACTCACTAAGAATTTAGCGCAACCTAGAGAAGCGTTGAGAATTTGGCGCATCCTTGAGAATCGCGGAGAATGTGGCACGGCCTAGAGAATCTTTGAGAATTTGGTGCGTCCTTGAGAATCGCCGAGAATTTGGCGCGGAGAATCACCGAGAATTCGGAGCGGCCTAGTGAATCTCTGAGAATTTGGCGCAGCCTAGAGAATCTCTGAGAATTTGGTGCCCGCTTGAGAATAACTGAGACTTCGGTGCGGCCTAAAGAATCGAGGGAATTTGGCACAGCCTAGACAATCCCCGAGAGTTTGGTGCGTCCTTGAGAATCGCGGAGAATTTGGCGCGGCCTAGAGACTCACTGAGAATTGAGCGCAACCTAGAGAAGTGTTGAGAATTTGGCGCATCCTAGAGAATCTCTGAGAATTTGGTGCGGCCTTGAGAATAACTGAGACTTTGGTGCGGCCTAGAGAATCGAGGGAATTTGGCACAGCCTAGAAAATCCCCGAGAGTTTGGCGCGTCCTTGAGAATCGCGGAGAATTTGGCGCGGCCTAGAGACTCACTGAGAATTGAGCGCAACCTAGAGAAGCGTTGAGAATTTGGCGTGTCCTTGAGAATCGCGGAGAATTTGGCGCGGCCTACGAAATCGCTAAGAGTTTAGCGCAGCCTAGAGAAGCGTTGAGGATTTGGTGCGTCCTTGAGAAACGTTGAGAATTTAGCGCAGCCTAGAGAAGCATTGAAAATTTGGTGCGTCCTTGAGAATGACAGAGAATTTAAAGCGGCCTAGAGAATCGCTGAGAATTTGGTGGAGCCTAGGGAAGCGTTGAGAATTTAGCGAAATCTAGAGAAACGTTGAGAATATAGTGCAGCCTAGAGACGCGCTGAGAATTTGTCGCGTCCTTGAGAATCGCGGAAAATTAAGCGCGGCCTAGAGAATCGCTGAGAATTTGGCGCATCCTAGAAAATCTTTGAGAATCTGGTGCGGCCTTGAGAATCACCGATAATTCGAAATGGCCTTAAGAATTGACGAGAATTGGCTTTAGGGAATGACCAAGCACTTGGCGTGGTATAGAGTATCAATGAGAATTCGAAAAGGTCCTAGAGAATCTCTAAAAATTTGGCGCGGCCTTGAGAATCGTGGAAAATTTGGCGCAGCCTAGCAAATCGCCGAGAATTTGGTGCGGCCAAAAGAATCGCGGAGGATTTGGTGCGGCCTGGGAAATCGTGTAGAATTCGACGCGGCCTAGAGAATCGTTGAAAATTTAGCGTGGCCTAGAAAATCGCGGAGAACTCAACACGGTCTAGAGAATCGTTGAGGATTGGGCGCAGCTTAGAAAATTGCCGAAGATTCAGTGCGGCCAAAAGAATCGCGGAGGATTTGGTGCGGCCTAGGAAATCGTAGAGAATACAGCGTGGCCTAGAGAAACGTTCAGAATTTGGCGCAGCCTAGAAAGTCGCAGTGAATTCGGTGCGGCCAAAAGAATCGCGGAGAATTCGGCGCGACCTAGAAAATCACCGATAATTTGGTGTAGAGAATAACCAAACATTCGGCGCGAACGATGGCCAAGCATTTGTGCTCAACTTAAACCCTCTTCCCTAACCTGCGCTATCTTCGAAAAACTCCAAGTCATCAGAGCACATTGTCTGTGTAAAATTGAGGTCACTAATTTTTTTATTCCATAAACAACATGGAGCAGATGAAGTAAGCAGCCGTCGAGGAACCGTTTGTTGCTCCTCGGGGCCGTAAACCCTGATCTCAAGGACAGATCCGGGGAATGGAAATTGCGTGGCCTCTCGATGGGCGCACTTGCAGTTATGATAACGAGCGTGTCGTGGAGTAAAAGGGGGAGGATGGTTTCTTTCTCTGAGCACAGAGCACGTGCTACCTTACGGTTCACGGAGAGAGATAGAGAGTGTATTCCTTTGCGTGCACAACCTCCCTCCTCCTCGGTCGTTTTAATATTTTTTTTGTTGATGCACTCGACGCAACTGGACTCGTAGTACCTACAGAGAGCAGAAAGTGGATGGATGGGACGGACGAGAGCAGCACAGGTAAAAAGAGCTCTACAGCTGTCCGACAGCTGCTCCCTCTGTCCTATATACATACATGATGAACCATTTGGATAGTGCTCACTTTAGTACATCGGACGATGAAAATGCATTTCTGTCGGTACACACGTACAGTTGGGGTTGGAATGGAGTCCAAAGTGGATATATGGAAGATGGGGTGCGCGTCCACACGACAACGTGCGATGGACGCCGGAGAGCATAACGGAATTAGTGGCGCATCATTTCATCCCTTTCTTCATCCAGGACCCCTTTTTGCAATCTCGTTTGGTTCGGGAACTCAGGTCCATTTTTCTGTCTTTGTGGATGATTCTGTCTTTGTGGATGAGCCGGCTTGATTCCGAATTTCGAGTCGCCGATCCGTCTCTCGTGACTGTTCCGGTGAACAGACGTCAATGGGACTGGTAAAGCGTGAAGGTTACTTCGGCACGTGATACCGGTTCTTACCTTCTTTTTTTTTTGGGGAGATTCCATTGTTGGATCGATAAACCATGTTTGTAGTCCGATCTCATTGTCTTGATATTGGGCAATTTTCTTTCAGAGAAGAAAGTCCTTTTTGAGGGAAACCAGGGTGGCGACTTGACCGGGAAACCGGGAATTTTATTGACTGGGAATTTTATTGACCAGGAAATGACCGGGAATTTTATTGACCAGGCAATGACCGGGAATTTTATTGACCGGGAAATGACCGGGAATTTTATTGACCAGGAAATGATACGGAATTTTATTGACAGGGAATTGTATTGACCGGAGAATGACCGGGAATTTTATAGACTGGGAAATGACCGGGAATTTTATTGACCCAAACCTACAAAAGTAATTATTTGCCTTCATTTCTTGAAAAAGATGTATTTATCACGTTTTATCTGCTTTTCCTCATTTATCTGACTTGGAACAGGAAATTTTTACATGGAACGGGAACTTTTCAAAGTAATTATAATTCGAATTCAGATTACAGAAAAAAAATCGCTCTTCCAATTTAAAATCCATCACGATTTGAAAGTACCCTCTTTTTAATTTTTATCAAGAAAATACTTCAAGCAGTTTTCAGAATAGAAATCGTATTCCGAAGAGGGAATATTTCTGAATTATGATAGAAAACCCGTTTACATTGTTCATTGCAAATTCATCCTTTTTGAGTTGACAAATCAACTTTTCGTTTGGAATTTAAACATGTTTGTTGAAAAAAAAATCATATTGTTAGAGTTGAATTATTTCTATTCAAAATTCACCTCTGGTTGAAATTGTTACTACTTTGTTCAAAATCAATTATTCTTTTTTTGGTAAAAATGCGAGTATGTAGTTGGACATTGGATTTTGAATTTGAAAATTAACCTATTCCTCAGAGAATTTATGCACTTCGTGGAAAATTTGCCTTTTTTGTAGAAAATTAATTTTCATGGTCAAAAATCCATCGTTTTGCTTCGAAAATCATATCTGAAAATTAATCAGTTTGGTTGAAAATTAGTCACTTCAACTGTAAATTTAACTGTTTCATTTTTAGTAGGAAATTGATCTTTACTAGTTAAAAATTCGACATTTCGGTGAATATTTGGCTTTTTGAATTGAAAATTCAATTATTTCGTTGAAATTTCACATATTTTATCGGAATGTCGATGTATTGGATTTTTTGAAGTTAATATTCTTCTTCAATAATTCTTCTTTCCCAAAAAATTTTTTTCTTGCCAAAAATCTAACTATTCTAGGGAGATGTTCATCATTGCAGATAAAAATTCGTCTTTCTGGTTTAAAACGTAACTACTTCAATTGAACATTTGCAATTCCATTTGGTTCTTCAGAATTTTGTGTAAAAATGTAATAATTTCTTTCAAAGTTATTTTTTTTGTTATAAGAAATTTTTTTCAACTGAAAATTTATTTCATTTCAATGGAAAATTTCACAGCTTTAGTTGAAAATCTATTTGTTTAGTTAAACATCCATTTTTTTCAATTCAAAATTTAAGTAATAAAATTTTCGTTGACGATTTATCTTTCCAGTAAAAGGTAATTTATCTGTTTGAAAACTCAACTCCTTTAGTTAAAGATTCTTTTTTGAGTATAAAACACTTATGCTTGTTTTGGGATTGGTTTTCTGAACCAAAAATTTTATTGTCAAATTTTCGGCTGAAAATAATTATTTTTTGACTTTGAAATTCGTCTATTTTGTTGAAACATTATCTTTTTTCTTAGAAAGTGATTCTTTCTATCCATAAATTATTCTTTACGGTTAGCGATTCAAAAATGTCACTATTTCATTTTTGTTTGTTTTCGAATTTCAACCATTCTATTGAGAAATTGTATTCTTAGGTTGAAAATTGTATTTCCCGGTTAAAAATTTAATCTTTCTCAAAAATGGATCTATTCTTTTTAGTTGAATGTTTGTTGAAAGATAGGTTTTTTGTTGAAAGTTTTTTTTTGTTATAAGTAATTTTTTTCAATTGAAAATCTAACTGATCCTAATTGAAAATTTCATAGTTTCTTTTGAAAATTTATTTGTTTAGTTTAACATTGATTTTTTCTCAATTTTAAATTTGAGTAATTAAATTGTCGTTTATTAATCTTTTTTAGCAAAAGTTATTTATCTGTTTGAAAACTCGACTCCTTCGGTTGAAGATTCTTTTTTTTTTGTATAAAACACTTATGCTTGGTTTAAAATTGTTTTTTTTTTACCAAAAATGTTACTGTTCCACTTCTGGTTGAAAATAATTATTTTTTGTGTTTTTATTTGGAAATAAGTTTAACTGTTCCAATTTTTGTAAAAAAATGATATTCCTTCTTTGAAAATTGGAGTATTCTTTTCAAAATTGATTTATTTGGCATTGTTTGATCTGTTGTGTTGAAGGATTTTTAGAATGAACGCTTTAAATAAAAATAAATATTTGCGTTTTGCGACAAATATAAATATGTTATTTCTAGTTGACCGGAAAAATTGACAAACTTGACCGTGAAAAACCGGGAAATGACCAGAAATTTGAAATCGTCCGCCGAATCGCCACACTTGAAACGTTAAAGAGCATTCTCTGAAATTTTTGCCAAGCAATAAAAATGGAGGCTAGTTTGACTCGCGTTTTTAATTGCTGCGAAATGAGGAAAAAAGTATCGACTTCCGTCGAGAAAGGTCTCTAATCAACGTCTAATTACATCAATTAGAGAAACCGTCTGGAGAGGTAGAGGGACCCTTCATTTTTCAGGGTGGCGACTTGACCGGGAGAAAACCGGGAATTCAATTTGAAAACCGAGAAATAACTTGACCTAACCTAGACGATTAAAAATTTTACCGTGAATTGAATTGATGATAGCCCACGTATACAGAAAGAATTATTTTTTCAAAAAAATGTATTTATCACGTTTTATGTGATTTCTCCTGATTCTTCTGACTTGGGACGGGGGATTTCTAAAAATTATTATAGTTTTAATTTTAGGGCAGGGAGTTTTAATGAAGAAGTATAATTATACTTGGAACAGGGAATCTTTTACGTAGAACGGGAACTTTTTGAAATAATTTTTATTCGAAGTGAGAAGGAAAGAAATTAAGAATATTGCTCTTCCAATTTGAAAGTCGTCAAAATTTGAAAGTACCCTCTCCTTGATTTTTCATTCAGAGCTGCCTGTCAGTCACTTAGGTCACTTTTAGTCACTTTTGTTTTCCAAGTAGCTTTTTAGTCACATTTTGGGAAACAGTCACTATAAGTCACTTTCTTCAAGAAACCGTCACTATAAAATATAAATCACTTTTTTACAGAAAGACGTAATATTGAAGTTTTCAAATCTTTCAGATTCCACCCACTAATTACTAATAATAACACTCCTTTTTATCGGCTCATGAAATTTTATTTATTATTGAAGTTTAAGTTATTTTTGTTAAGTAAATTTTTATGACTTGTAAAATTTGTTCTCGAAATTTTGACTTCGACATACATCCACAAATTGATAACTTTTTAGGGCGCGGTGTGAACTCAAAAATAAGGTGAAGTTCAGCGTAACGCGTAACGCTGAAACATTGTGAAGGGAAGTGCGGACTTCCCCGTCTCTAACTCTCTTTCTCTCCATCCTTCGCTCCCCAGTGAGGAATTGAGAAGATCAACAATGTAAGAAACAAAATATTGAAAAAGTATCATCTTGATATTGTTGGTCATTTACAATGATTAGTTGTTGAAAATCATTTTTTCCATTGAATATAATTATATTAGATACGAGAGGAAATAATGAAGAATTTTGGAAAGGTAAAATTATTCGTCCAAATGTTTATTGTTTCCACCGAAGATTCGAGTATTTAGTTGAACATTGATTTTGAATTTAAAATTTAAATTATTCCTTTGAGAATTTATTTCCTTTGTTGAAAATTCGTCCCTTTGGTAGAAAATTAATTTCTCTAACTGGAACTGTTATTCGGGGGTTACTTTTCTTGTTTGAATTGGAAATCCAGTTATTTCGCGGAAAATCCACATATTTTGTTGAAAAATTGATGTCTGGTATGAAATTATCTTTTTCATCGAAAGTTACTTTTCTTGTTCGAAAATTCTTCTTTAGGGTTTACAATTCAAGTTAAACAATTAAATATTTTTCAGTCAAAAATTCATCTTGTTGAAAACTCTTATATTTCGTTCAAAATTAGTTTCTAAGCCAAAAATGTTACTATTCTATTTTTGGTGGAAATTGTATATCTCTATAATTGAAAATTCAACCTTTTTGTTGAAAAATTTTATTTTTTGGTTGAATATTGATTTTTAGTCGCTCTGGTTTAAAATTTAACTTCTTCAGTTAACCATTTACAATTTTATTTGAAGATTGGTCATTTTTCTTGATAATCGATTTGTTTGAAACTTAGTTTCTTTTTGTAAAAGCTAATTTTTTCTTTGTTATAAGTATTTTTTTTTGACTGAAAATTTAACTTATTCCAAATTAAAATTCCAAAGTTGTAGTTGGAAATCTAGTTGTTTCGTTGAATTCAAAATTTGAGTATTCAAATTTTGGTTGGCAATAATTCACATATAAATAAAAATTTATTTGTTCAGTTAAACAGCCATTTTTTTAAATGAAAGAATTGGATATTCAAATTTTCATTGACAATTCATCTTTTCCAGTAAAAGTTAATTTATTTATTTGAGAACTCAACTCCTCCAGCTGTAGATTCTTTGTTTTAGTGGAAAACTCTTATGCTTGATTTGAAATTGGTTTGTTGAACTAAAAATGTTACTGTTCCATTTTTAGGTGAAAATAATTATTTTTTGAGTTCGAAATTCGACTATTCTGTTGAAAAATTGTGTTTGTTCTCAGAAAATTATTCTTCCTATTTGAAAATTAATCTTCTTGGTTTGCAATTCAAACTGTTCCAGTTGAATATTCATAATCCAATTTGAAAATTCATCACATTGGTTTAAAAATGAACTATTTTGTCGAAGATTCATTTTTTTAAATCGAAAATTGATTGTTTTTGATTGTAAGTTTAACTGTTCAATTTTCGTAAAAAAAATTATCGATTTTTTTTTGTGGAAAATTTGAGTATTCTTTTCAAAATTGATTTACTTTGCAATGTTTGATCTGTTGTGTTAAATGATGTTTAGAATGAACGTCATGAACAAAAATAAATGTTTGTGTTTTGTGAAAAATAGAAGTGAAGAAGACTCCCGTTTAGCTGAATCGCTACGCGACGTAAACATTCGTTTAGCTGAACTCGGAACAAATTCCCACCACTGCCCCCCTCCGCATGGGTGTTTATAGAGGTGACTCCTAATTGGTTGCTACCGTCAGTTGGGGGTAGAAGGGGCCGCTCAAGTTCAGCTAAACGACCGTGGAAGCGTTCAGGTAAATGGAAGTTCAAAAGTCTTGTGTACTTCAGAATATTAGAAGAAACTTTAAAATATTCCAAATACTTCAGAATACTTTGAAATGTTCCAAATACTCCTGAATACTTCAGAATATTCCAAGATACTTTAAGGTATTCGAAGTACTTCAGAATTCTTCAGAATATTCCGAGATATTTTGAGATATTCCAAATACTTCAGAATATTCCGAGATACTTTAATATATTCCAAATACAGAAGACTTCCGTTTAGCTGAACCGCTATGCGACGTGACCATTTGTTTAGCTGAACTCGGGAGAAAATCCCACCACTGTCCCCCTCCGTATGGGTGTTTCTAGAGGTGACTTCTAATTGGTTGCTGTCGTCAGTTGGGGGTAGAGGGGGCCGCTCGTTGTCAGCTAAACGAGTGTGGAAGCGTTCAGGTAAATGGAAGTTCAGCTAAACGGAAGTCTTCTTTACTTCAGAATATTACAAGATATTTTAAGATATTCCAAATACTTCACAATACTCCAAAATACTTCAAGATATTGTAGATACTACAGAATACCTCAGAATATTCCAAGATACTTTAAGATATTCCAAATACAGAAGACTTCCGTTTAGCTGAACCGCTACGCGACGTGAACATTCGTTTAGCTGAACTTGGGAGAAATTCCGACCACTGTCCCCCTCCGCATGGGTAATTCTAGAGGTGACTTTTAATTGGTTGTTACCGTCAGTTGGGCGTAGAGGGGGCTGCTCGAGTTCAGCTAAACGGATGTCTTCTGTATGTTACTTCCAGTTGACCGGGAAAATATAAAAACTTGACCGTGAAGAACTGGGAAATGACCGGGAATTAGAAATCGTCTACTTGTTAAATCTTAAATAAATATTTGAATAATTGATCAAATATGGGAAGTTAGGAATGGTTGAATATGTTGCAAACTCGGGAGCGATTATCCATCATCGTGAGCGGTAGGTACATACGGGAACCAACTAGATTCGCTTTTATGACGTCATAATGAACCGACAATCAGTAGCATTGTCGACATAATTCCGAAGCTGTTGTCTCGATTCAGCTCTATTGTTCAGGTTCCTTTCAGGCTTCTGCAGCCTGCTCCTCTTCGTCCGATTTCTGTACTGTCTCCAGAATCCAAAAATAAAAGGGCAAAGACATAGAAAGGCTCTTTCTTGATCGAGGAATCAGCAAACGAATCTCTTTCACTCTTCCTCGAGGGAAAAGGATACAGACCCTTTTTTCCTTTCTCCAAAGTTTGTCCCCTTTTCTCAGTCTTGTAGGACAGAATTTCGATAGGATCGAAAGTTTTCTGATTGCCTCAAGTTCTCTGATTTCCTCAAGTTCTCTGATTTCCGATTGTCAGCTTTCCAAGACTTTTCCTTTATTCCCTAATCTTAGCTTTTATATCTTCGCATTTAGGGATCCGGGAACTATTGGGGATATTCAAATTTGAGCCAGAAGATCATATGGAGGAATTGCTTAATTGGTAAAAATTTGAAATGAGCTGCTGGTCAGATTTCTAGTGGAACAACTGGACCAGTGAGTTCTTATCAGGACCCTTCATAGCACTGTTAGGATTTTGCTCCTTTTGCCTTTTTTGGGTTAAAATTCAACTATTTTGGTGGAAATTCAAAATGAGTTTGTTTTTTGGGAATTAATATTGCAGGATTGAAAATTCGATCATTTTGTAGAAAATTCTTCTATTTTGTTGAAGAATTTCTATTTAAAATTCATATTCACGGGTTGAAAATTCAACTGATTTGTAGAAAATTCGTCTTTTTGGGTAAAAATTCAACTATTTTGGTGGTGATTCAACGTGAGTTTGTTTATTGGAAATTATTATTGTAGTATTGAAAATTCTTCTATTTTGTTAAAAAATTTCTATTTAAAATTCATATTCACGGGTTGAAAATTCAACTGATTTGTAGAAAATTAGTCTTTTTGGGTAAAAATTGTACTATTTTGGTCGAAATTCAAAATGAGTTCGTTTTTTGGAAATTCATATTGCAGGATTGAAAATTCGATCATTTTGTAGAAAATTCTTCTATTTTTTTGAAAAATGTCTTCTGTTGGGGAAAATAAATTTTTTTATAGTTGAAAATTCATCGATTCGATTGGAAAGTAATCCTTTTTAATTGAAGATTCTATTTTTTAGTAAAAAAACTCATATTTACAGGTTGAAAATTCAACAGTTTTGTGGTCAAAATTTTGACTCTTTGGCTTGAGAATGCTCTACTTTTGATCATAATTTATTTTTAATCTAGTTTGAGAGTCAAAGAATTTGTTGGGAAAAATATTTTTTGTTGAAGGTCCGACAATTTGGTTGAAAATTGAATTTTTTTTTTGAAAAATATTTTCAACTGATTTGTAGAAAATTTGTCGTTTTGGATAAAAATTCAACGATTTTGGTAGAAATGCAAAATGAGTTTGTTCATTGGAAATTATTATTGTAGGATGGAAAATTTTTCTATTTTGTTAAAAATTTTAATCGAAATTCATATTTACGATATGGAAATTCGACTGATTTTTAGTAAATTCTTCTTTTTGGGTAGACATTCAACTATTTTGGTGGAAATTCAAAATGAGTTTCTTTTTGAAGGTTCAACAATTTGGTTGAAAATAACATTTGGTTGGAAATTAATTTTTTCGGGTTACAAATTGGAAGATTTGATTGAAAATCCGCATTTCTGATTGAAAAGTGTCTGTTTTGTTGGAAGTTCAACAATTTCTCCGGAATTGAGATTGTTTATTGAAAATTCAACATTTTGATCTTCGAACATTTGTCTGTTTTTGCTTAGAAATTTCCCTATTTTGATAGAAATTTCTTCTTTCTACGATTTCAGAGTCAGCAATTCTGTCAGACAAGATATTTTTGTTAAAAGTCCAACAATTTGATTGAAAATTTACTTCATTTTTGAAAATCTATCTTTTTATTGTTCAAAATTTAAGTGTTTTGGCGAAAACTCTTCTTCTGGGCTGAAAATTGAATAATTTAGTTGAAAACTCATTGTTTTGGTTCAATATTTGGTTGTTCTTTGAAAGTTCATATTTTCAATACAAAAATTTAACTGGTTTTTAGGTAATCCATTTTTCTTGACTGGAAATTCCTTTTTTCTTCAATTTAATTTTTTGTTGCAAATTCCGATATTATGGTCGAGAATCCGAAAATTTGGTTATAAATGAGCCTTTTTCTTGGGTATAAATATTTTCGGAAACAAAATTCTACTGTTTTGTAGAAACTCTTCTCTTATGGTAGAAATTTCCTCTTTTTCAATTGAAATTGAAAATTAAAAATCTAAAGGTTTTTTTAAAAATTGATTATTCTTTCGGAAAAGATCAATGATTTCTTGAAATTTACGTTATTTTTGACCAAAAAACTTTTCTTGGTTGAAAAATTTGTCTCGATTAAGAATCTATCTCTTGTTCACAATTTTTTACGCACTTATCTCTTTTCTAAAAATTTTCATATTTTTCAGGTAAAATTACAAATTTTTGGTTGAAAAATACTCTGTTTTGGTTAGAGATTACCCTTAGCGACTTAGGCCTGGGCCTATCCGTTTCCCCAATGAGCGCCTGATCTGAAGTGGGGAAAACTATCCAGAGCCCTGGCAAATCCCGATTTCAATGTCTACATGAGATTAGAAAATTTGAAAAGGAATTCTCGTAATCAACTTTATCAAAAATGTCAATATGTTAATTTCAAGACATAAAAGTGCACGTGTGCGCTCGCAACAATGCGAAATTCTAATTCTAATAGTCGTGGCAGCCTCCCTTGGGTTCCGAGGCTAATCCCAATTACAGATGGCCATTAGTTTTATTCGCAAGGAAAATCGGCTTTTGGCCCGGGTTTGCCATACATACACACACATATATATGTATAAATTCGATTTGCTATATAGTACATAGCCCTATTCGGGCACTCCCTGCTTAATCGATCTAGGCTGCCGCCTTGATTTATGTCGCATGCTAATTACGCTCATTTGCATGAAGATAGATCAAGCTCTGTCCAATTAAAATCCAGCAATCAAATTCCAGCTTATCCTTTCTTCAACGGGATAGTACAAGAAAGGGCATAATTGACCCGCTATTTTATTAGTTCATCGGAATTTAGTAGGGCTCTGCATAGTTTCTGATCTGGCCCCGATTAGGAAAGCTAGAAAGGCCCGGACCAGTTCCGTAACTCTCTTTTAGCTAGACTCTTGCTAGAACTTCTAAGCAGGCACCATGGAGGGTAGATTCCCATCACCCGAATGTTGGTTTCTGATCGTGTCTTAATTAGGAAAGCTAGAAAGGGCCGGGCCAGTTCTGTAACTCTCTCTTAGCTAGGCCTTTGCTAGAACTTCTATGCAGACACCATCGAGGGTGGATTTCCATCGCCCGAAAGTCGGTTTCTGATCGGGTCTTGATTAGGAAAGCTAGTAGGGGCCGGATCAATTCAGTAACTCTATTTTAGCTAGGCCCATGGCTAGTACTTCTAAGCAAGCACCATCGAGGGTAGATTTCCATCGCCCGAATTTCAGTTTCTGATCGGACATTGATTATGAAAGCTAGTAGGGGCTAGACCAGTTCTGTAACTCTTTTTTAGTTAGGCGCTTGCTAGAACTTCTAAGCAGGCACCATCGAGGGTAGATTTCCATCGCCCGAACAGAAATCCCTTCTAGCAGAGATGAAGTTCCCAAAAAAGACGAATTTCCGAACAAAATAGGTAAATTTTTAACCCAATATCTTCATTTTCACCTGTAAAATAATAATGTTCAACTGTAAAATAGTAATTTTCAACAAAAATTGAGTAACTGATTTTTCAGCTAGAAAATAAATGATCAACTGGAACGAGAGAAAAATTTCCAACAAAACATTGTATTTTTCAACCCAGAAAGATAAATTTTCAACTGAAATATAAGTTGATTCTCTTCTGAATAAATATAAACCAATTTTCTCAAGACAGTTTGATTTTTAACGCGGGAATCAGAACTTTCGACAAATCAATTCCTTTTGAAAAAAATATCGAATCTTCAATAAAAAAAGTCAAATTTTCAACAAGAAAGATGAATTTTCAACAAAAGAATCAAATTTTCATCGAAAAAATATTTCTTAGCCAAGATGAAAATAAAGTTCACCCAAATTTATGAATTTTCAAACAAAAAATTGAACAATCTACAAAAAAGCCAGTTTCGAACCAAATAGTCGAATTTTTAACCAAAAAATGGACTTGAACAAAACAGAATCTTTCCAAATTATAAATTTTCCAACATAAGAGCTGAATTCAAAACAAAAAAAAATTTTGTCCAGAAAAAGACAAATTCCTATCAAATAGTTGAATTTGCAACCAAGTAAGAATTTTCTGGTAAAAAAACAAGAATTAATCTTCAACAAAATAATGGATTCTTCAATCCTCAAATATGATTTTTTAACAAACTAGCTTCCTTTCAACAAAATTGTTGAACTTTTAAGAAAATAGACCGTTTTTTATTTTCGATTAGATATTTCATATTTCTCAAAAAAACAAAGAAAAATCCAAAAAGAGTGGAATTCATTTTTTGGTTTAATTCGTTTTTTCTTTGACATTGTGCATATTGTTTAAAAACTCACCTTTCTTATGCCTCATAAAAATATTTTGTTGAAAACTT
>WSXT02046480.1:0-10729 GCA_011762715.2 Neuroterus valhalla | reverse complement strand
CTTTTTTGTTGATTGTTTTGCTGGAAATTCTACTGTTTTGTTGAAGTCATCCTCATGGTCAGAAAATCAACATTGTTTTGTTCTTGATTCGTTCTGCTAGTTGGAAATTCGTCTTTCAAGGTTAAAGCTTAAACTACTTTTGGTTAATAAATTGACTTTCCTGTTGAAAATTGAAGTATTTTGTTTTAAATTTAACTGTTTTTTATGATCTCACCTTTTTGATTGTCCACTCGTCTTTTCTGGTTGAAAAATATACTATTATGTTCATTATTCGAATGATTTGTTAAAAAATTAATTATTTTATAAATGTTCAACTATTTTGTTAAAGTCGTCTTTTATGGTCGAAAATTCAACACTGTTCTGTTTAGAATTCGTTTATTTGGTTGAGAATTCATTTTTGTAGATTTGAAGTTCAACTATTCGGTTGATGCTTCGACAATTTTGTTGAAAATTTGAACATTTTTCTGGACGTTCAATTGTTATATCGGAGTCGTGTTTGGTGGTCGAAAATTCAACTATTTTTTTCTAAATTCATTTTTTTGTTTGAACTTCCATCTTTGTATGTTGAAAATTCAACTACTTGGTTGATGACTTTTTTGTTGATTGTTTGGTTGGAAATTCTACTGTTTTGTTAAAGTCATCCTTTATGGTCGAAAAATCAATATTGTTTTGTTCTTGATTCGTCCTTCTGGTTGAAAATTCGTCTTTTAAAGTCAAAGCTTTGATGATTTTGGTTGATAAATTGACTATTTTGTTGAAAATTCGATTTTTTTTGGAAATTGAACTGTTCTGTTGCAGTCGTTTTTCATGTCGAAAATTCGACTGTCTTGTTTGAAATTCAATTGTTTGGTTAATAATTCGACTATTTCTCTAGAGTTCGTTTGTGTTGTTGGAAATTCTAGATTTTTGTTTGATGTTCGTCCTTTTGGTAGAAAATTCATCTTTTTGTGTTAAAAGCTCATTTTTTTGGTTGATAAAGTTATCTAATGAAGTCGATACCACGATAAAACCTGGATCAAGAAGGTAATTTTGAATTTCAGTCAATGCTACATCTAAATCTTTCACTGATCAGCTTAGAATTGGTAGCTAATCGGCAGCTGATCTAAAGCTGGGAATTTCTGCTCAGAGTGCAATTATCACCCTAGAGGTGATTTTAGCAAGGCAAGAGTAGAGAATAGAAGAGTAGAGAAGAGAAGAGTAGAAAAGAGAAGAGTAGAGAAGAGAAGACAAGAGAAGACAAGAGAAGAGAAGAGAAGAGAAGATGATCTTTCGAAGAGGAAGTAAGCAAGGTGTCTTTACGAAGTAGACACCTTCGTAACCTTTTTCTCCTTTTCTCTGGTTAAGACTGATTTGCATGGGACAGGGACTAGTCAAGCGACTCGCACAACGTATCTTAGTAGCTGCCCTATGGCGAGACTGCTCTTCTCTCTAACAGTCTAACCATCAGTCCTTCTTACTCTCTATGGTGATTAACGTCGACCACCCGATGCCAACCTGGCTATCTTGTCCCGTAGAACGATTCACCTCTTCCGGAATAATTTTACCCGTGAGAAACCGTCGAGTTGATCAATTCTGCATACTCAATGGGCAATGGCCAATGAGCATGGAAATACTCTCCAATGATGGATGCCATCTTTCACATATTGGTCCATCCCATCGCTTCCGCACCTTTAAAATTTATCATTCCAAGGAACTAAGAAATCCTCTCTACAATTTTCATTCAGATTTTTCAAATCTTATGAATGCAGATGATGAGGAATTGTGCTCTTGGATAGATAGATAGATAAGCATTATTCTTCAGCCTATTGGCCTTGAAAAATTGACTTGCTTCCACCACCATGTTTTACCACCTTTAAAAATTTTTTTTTTTTTACATGAAGTGCTTATCTCTAACATCCTTCCACAAGTACCTATTGACTTACTTGCTATTCCTTATCTGCTATTTACATTATTTACATTGATCCTTCAACTACTTCCTCTCCTGCTTACACATCTATTTCCATCCCTCCTCCTTCTTCCTTCTCTTCCTCTCCATCTTACCCAGCACCCCCTTCACCCATCCAATCGCCCTTTTCTCTCATCTTTTATGCAGAAGGATCTCCATACTTATTCCACTCCTTTCCACCTCCTCGCATTCTTCCACCCAGTGTTCAACCTTTGCATACCCTTTTCACAAAATTCGCACATTCTCTTCTCCTCCGGAAGCATAATCTACCCATATCGCTGATTGACCTTGACCCTCGATGGGTCCCACGATAGGACCAATAATGGATCCCATTTTTTAGATATTGGTACATTTCATCGCTTCCGTAAATTCAATATTCATCATTTTGAGGAAGTAAGGGGTCATTTGGTAAACAATGTTGGAGTTGAGGAACATGTTTGGAGATGATGAGAAATTAAAATTCCGGAGAATGTTCTTTTTATGTACATTCTAGAGGATACAAATTGTTAAAGGATGGTTGAAGATGATTCTGAAGATGATGAATTGTTTGTTGGTATGAATTTTTGAGACATCACTAAAATATTATCATTGTGAAAAGGATGTTCAAAATCTTATCAAAGCAGATGATAAGAAATTGTGCTTTTGCGTCAGAGGTTATTGACGAATCTCTTATTAGAGCTGGTTAAGGATTAAAAATTTCTTTGATCTGTCTTTGAAGGTTAAATCCAACCATTTTTTATTGAAATAGAAAAACTTGTTCAGTGGAAATATAAACTATTAAATTTTTTTATTAGGAATTGATTTTGTCTGCTTGAAGATGCAACTACAGTGTTTAAAGTTAAATTAAATTGGTAAGGATTAATTTTTTTCTAATTATTAGATGCATCTCTCTGATAAAAAATGTTTTCGTTGATACTTCGTTGCTTATCCATCGAAATATAATTTTTTCAACTGAAAATTCAAATTAGTTCTTCCTAAATAAGAGACATTTACAGTTGAAAATTCAATGTCTCTATTGAAAGTTCAATTGTTTTGTAGAAAATTCATCTTTTGTTCTCCATTACTCAACAATTTGGAATGAATTTCTTCTTCCCCTCTCCCTGTCTCAAAAATATTACTTCGATTTTATTTATATGTTTGAAAATCAAACAAATTTGTTGAAACTTTTTTTTTAGGATGAATCGGATTAACTGAGAATAAAATTATTCCATGTTGAGTCGAATTATAATTATTTTCAGGAGAAAATTCAATAATTTTATTGAAAATCCGATTACTTCACGAATATCCGATTTCGTTACGAAAAATGCAACCTTTTTGTATAAATTACCCTTTTGGACTCACAACATAACCATTTGAATGCAATTTTTCCTCTTTCTGAGGAAAAAGCCTTTTCCATCTGGAAATTTAACTAATTTTGTAGATATTGAGGGAATTCATCTTTACGGATGGAAATTAATATGTTGGTGTTGAAAATTTTGTTTCCAATACGTCTTTTTGGGTCCAAATGATTTTTTCCAGTTCAAAATCAATCAATTTCATTCGTGCTCTGGTTTTTTCGGTAACAATGAATTCTTAGACCAAAAATTTAATTATCCCATCTGTTTTAAGAAATTAATTTTATTTGGTTGGAAATTCAGCAATTTTAATGGAAATTCGTTCTTTTTCATAGAAATTTCAATATAAATATCATTAACAAGACGTCCAATACTCAACTATTTTGTCAAGAATTTTTTTATTTTTGGTTAGACGTTATCCATGGTCTACCAGAGTCTCACACAGTCTACCAAAGTCGCCAATAGCCTTTAAGAGTCTATAAGAGTCTACTCGAGTCTACCAGAGTTTCTTAGAGCTTATCAAAGTCTACTAGAATCGAAAATAGTCTACCAAAGTCCTTCCAAGTGTACCAGAGTGCACAAAAAATTACTAGAATCTTATATGGTCTACCATATTCTACTATAATCCGCCAAGGTCCACCATGGTGGACGTTGTTAGAATCTATGAGAGTCTACTCAAGTCTACCAGAGTCTACTAGAGTCAACCATAGTCTACCAAAGTCCTTCAGAGTAAACAAAAGTGCACAAAAATCTACCAGAATCAACCATAGTCTACTGAAGTCCATAATAGTATACCAGGGTGCGCCAAAGTTCGCTAGATCCTATAATGCTCAACCAGACTCTACCAAAGACTAAAAAGTCCACCATAGCCTATCAGAGTCTATGAGAGCCTACCAAAGTCTCCCAGTCTGCCCCAGTCTACCAGCAATTTGATAATCTACCAGAGTCAAAAATAGTCTACCGAAGTGTATAAGAGTATACCAGGTTGAGCCAAAGTCCACTAGATTCTAGCATGGTCTACTAGACTCTTCCAAAAACTACCAAAGTCCACCATAGCCTATAAGAGTCTATAAGAGTCTACTCAAGTTTACCAGAGTCTGATAGAGCCTACCAAAGTCTACTGAAGTCAACCTTAGTCTACCATAGTCCATTAGAGTATACTGGTGTACACAAAAATCTACTAGAGTCTCCATGGTCTACCAGATTCTATTAAAATTTGCCGAAAACCACTATAGTCTGTCAGAGTCTATAAGAATCTACTTAAGTCCACCAGAGTACCAGAGTCAACCATAGTCTACCAAAGTCCATCAGGGTATACTAGAGTGCACAAAAATCTACTAGAGTCTCCCATGGTCTACCAGAGTCTCTCAGCGTCTACCACGGTCTGCCAGCTATCTGGTAGTCTACCAGAGTCAACAATAGTCTGCCAAAGTCCATAAGAGTATAGGAGGGTGCGCCAAAGTCTACTAGAGTCTATCATGATCTATCAAAGTCTACCAGAGTCAACCATAGTCTATCAAAGTCCATCAGAGTATTCTCGAGTGCACAGAAATCTACTAGAGTCTTCCATGGTCTACCAGAGTCTCCCACAGTCTACCAGAGCCAACAATAGTCTGCCGAAGTCCATGCGAGTATACGAGGGTAGGCCAAAGTCTAATAGAGTCAACCATAGTCTAACAAAGTCCATCAGAGCATACTCGAGTGCACAAAAATCTACTAGAGTCTTCCACAGTGTACCACAGTCTACCAGAGTCAACAATAGTCTGCCGAAGTCCACACGAGTATACGAGGGTGCGCCAAAGTCTACTAGAGTCTATCATGATCTACCAAAGTCTACCAGAGTCAACCATAGTCTATCGAAGTCCATCAGAGTATTCTCGAGTGCACGAAAATCTACTAGAGTCTTTCATGGTCTACCAGAGTCTTCCACAGTCTACCAGAGTCAACAATAGTCTGCCGAAGTCCATGCGAGTGTACGAGGGTAGGCCAAAGTCTACTGGAGTCAACCATAGTCTACCAAAGTCCATCAGAGCATACTCGAGTGCACAAAAACCTACTAGAGTCTTCCACAGTGTACCACAGTCTACCAGAGTCAACAATAGTCTGCCGCAGTCCACACGAGTATACGAGAGTGCGCCAAAGTCTACTAGAGTCTATCATGATCTACCGAAGTCTACAAGAGTCAACCATAGTCTACCAAAGTCTATCAGAGCATACTCGAGTGCACAAAATCCTACTAGAGTCTTCCAGGATCTACCAGAGTCTTCCACAGTGTACCACAGTCTACCAGAGTCAACAATAGTCTGCCGCAGTCCACACGAGTATACGAGGGTGCGCCAAAGTCTACTAGAGTCTATCATGATCTACCGAAGTCTACCAGAGTCAACCATAGTCTATCAAAGTCCATCAGAGTATTCTTGAGTACACAAAAATCTACTAGAGGCTTCCATGGTCTACCAGAGTCTCCCACAGTGTACCACAGTCTACCAGAGTCAACAATAGTCTGCCGAAGTCCACACGAGTATACGAGGGTGCGCCAAAGTCTACTAGAGTCTATCATGATCTACCAAAGTCTACCAGAGTCAACCATAGTCTATCAAGGTCCATCAGAGTATTCTTGAGTGCACGGAAATCTACTAGAGTCTTCCATGGTCTACCAGAGTCTCCCACAGTCTACTAGAGTCTACCACAGTCTACCAGAGTCAACAATAGTCTGCCGAAGTCCATGCAAGTATACGAAGATACGCCAAAGTCTACTAGAGTCAACCATAGTCCACCAAAGTCCATCAGAGCATACTCAAGTGCACAAAAACCTATTAGAGTCTCCCAGGGTCTACCAGAGTCTTCCACAGTATATCACAGTCTACCAAAGTCAACAATAGTCTGCCGAAGTCCATACGAGTATACGAGGGTGCGCCAAAGTCTACTAGAGTCTTCCATGTTCTACCAGAGTCTCCCACAGTCTACCACAGTCCAGCAGCTATCTGATAGTCTACCAGAGTGAACTAGGGTTTACCAGAAACTACTAGAGGTAGATGGACGATCGGACAATTGAAATGTGCAAGGATGACTCTGAGAAAAAGAGATAGTTCTACAAAGTCGTAAAGTAGGAGGACTTTCTTGGAAAGATTTATGGATACAAACTTTAAAGGAAGCAAAAGATGTTTGCAGCACGTATAGATGAAAATTGACTATGCGAAGAAGAGAAGAAACCTAATCAAAAGATTTTGGATAATAATGGACCCTTGTTGAGAGCTTTGCTTAGTAGTTGTATCTGGCTCAAGAGTATAGATCTTCCTATCAATCTCTGAAATCTTGTGTTGGAACAATATCCCTATTCCCTAGTCACCTTGGTCAAATGAGACTCTCCTAATCTGAATCTATTACTCTCATTATCCAAACCCCTTGATCAACAAACAAAAAATATGAGCCGCCAAGGGAAATTTTAATTGTAATCAACCCCTGAGTCCTAACTCTCATAACCACCTCCTGAGGAACCTTCTAGGATGTTCCATCAAGCGAGCATTTCATTATCATCAACTCCGTCATTAGGGGGCAAAAACGAGGCGATACGACTCGTTGGCACGAAGTCTTTATGTATCTAGATTAAAAGCACGGGGAAAATAGTCCCGTAGTTGTTGCGGGGTAAAGATTAGCTTGACGCATGGCTACCGAGATTGGATGCGAGGAGCAAACCCCCATTGGCGTATATGTCTACCCCCATGGAGGGCCACATCATCCCTTGTCGAGACTCTCTATTGGCCTTTATCAGTGTTCTTATGGGGAAAAAAAGCGTGCCGCACACGAGTGAAAACTCGCGCTATCGATATCAGGACAACCTTCTTAATAGGGGTTATCACCCGAGCTGGAAAACATTGCCGTCGATTTACACCCGTCCTACTTATTTTTTATGGCCTTTGATGGTGAGCTTCAGCGCAAATATTGTGGTTCCAAAAGATAATGCCAAATGTCCCATTTCTAAGGATTTGGGTATATTAATGGGAAATTGAAATTTTTATTTGCAAAGGCGGTGCTTCTGATGTTTTTTAAATTAAATTCTAATCGTACCATAAGTTATATTTCTCAACGCCTCTCAATGCGGGATTTTTTTGAGGGGCCTTCTGAAGAAAGTTAAGTAGCCGTTGGCTAAGCACGGACTTCATTTCAATTTTTTGTTTTTTTTTCTGGTAAATTCAGTTGCTAATATGGCTACTAGGCCGTATGTTGAACTATAAGCTTGGATTTTTAATCAGAAAATAGAAATAATTCCATACTTCAGCGCATAAAACATTCCAAAAATGGGGAAAATCTAGTTTATAAAGAATTCGATATGAAACTTTTCAAATTCTGAGGTTTCAATTCAAAATACATAGCCTTTCCAGCAAAATAATTGAATTTGTAAACCAGAAAGGGATTTTATACTAGAAGAGATGAATTTAAAAAGTAGAAGAATTAATTTTTAACTAAACACTCACATTGATAACAAAGTAGTTGAACTTTCGAACAAAAGATAAAATTTTTAAGAAAATAGTTAAAATTTTAAGCCAAGGAAAAATTCTTCAAGACAGAGAAATTTTTTTTCAACTAAGTTCATGTTTTACAAAAAAAAAAGATGTTTTTAACATAAAAAGAGGAATTTCCAATAAGGGATGAATTCGTCGCAAAACAATTTAGGATCGCAACCAAATAAAAGAATTCTTGATCCAGCTGAATTTTCAATCTGCAGTAATTAATTTTGATACAAGACAATTGAGTGTCTATTAGAAAATTAAGTATCTCTTAAAAAATTAGCATTTTCTGCAAAAGAGAAATAACTTCTGGCAGAAAATATTTCGATTTTCAGCGAAAAAGTTGAATTCCAACATAGAAAGATGAATTTCCAATCAAAAGGACTCATTTTCCACTAAGAGGGAAATTTGGAACAAAATTGTTGAATTTCCTACTAAATGATGAATATTCAACTGTGAAACAAGAGAAGAAAATTTCCAACCAAAAAGTTGAATTTTTAGCAAAAAAAAAAGAAATTTCTCAAAATCAGTAAAATTTCAGAAGAAAAAATTAATATTCAACTAAGAATAAAGGCATTCGCACTATAAAAAATAAAACCTCAAACCAAAAGAACAAGTATCCAACACAAATTAAAATTTTTGACGATAAAAAATGAATTAAACAAAATAGGTAAATTTTCAACAAAATGACTATTCTTTCAACAGATTAGTAGAATTTTCAATGCACACAAATGGATTTGTCCCGAAATCATTTCATTTTCAACCAGATAACAGAATTTTTAACCTAGAAAAAGATTCTTTTCGAAGAGAGATGGATTTTCAACAAAAACGTTAAATTCTTGACAAAATGGAAAAATTTTTGATTTGGCAGCTGAATTTTCAATCTGCAAAATGGGAAAACCGACCACAAAGATCATTTTCCCACAAAAAGACGATATTTCAACAAAACAATTTAACGTTAAATGTGATAGCGCGATTTTCCAACAAAGAAAAAAATTTTCGAAGACAATGAAGTTTGTAACAGAAAAGTTCGTTCCTCAAGAAAAATGACTTCAATAAAATATTTTGATTTTCAATGAAATGATTAAGCTTGATTTTCAGCCCCTAATAATAAATTTTTAATAGAGAGAAATAATTTATTTCTAGAAGAGAAGTTTTCATCTTGAAAATGTAAGTTCTCAACTAAAAACTACATCTTCAAATTTTTAGTTGAAAAAATAGATTTTCTACGGCAAAAGAAATTTTTGAATATACCAAATTGCTTATTTGTCAATCAAAAAGACTACTGGAAAATAGGAAGTTTTAATAACAACAAATTATTTTCAACAAAATTGTTGCATTTTAATACCTAAAAGAAAAATTATCTACATAACAGTGACTTTTTAACATTCAAAAATATGATCATGACGTAAGAAGTTTATTTTTCACCAAATACTCAAATTTTTGAAATTACAGTTTAATTTATAATGAAACAGTTAGATCTCGTTCAAAACTAGTTCAAGTTTAATCAAAAGATATAAATTTCAATGCGAATAATCAATTGAATTTTCAACCTCATAGTTCAATTTTCCATTAAAATATCTTCTAATAAACCCAAATTTTTTTGAAATTATTCTTCTATGCTTGGACGAAAAAATATCGCTTTTGTGCAGTGTGCGTAAAATGCGTCTTTACACAACCACGTGAGTGCGTAAAACAAATAAGATTCGAATTCCAGGAAAAAATTGCAATTAGTATTTTTCAACAAAACACATAAGATCTTAATCAAATAGATGAATTTCTATCTAAAAAAGATTATTAAGAACATAATAAGATAATTAAGATAACAAAACCGATTTTTCTGATAAATCAAAAATTATTATCCACATTTCCGACTTAATAATTGGCAACCAAAAAAAGTTGGATTCTGTTATTTGGTTCTATTATGTGAGGGAAAGTTCTTTCAGAACTAGTTTTCCTCAAAAAATTCTTTCAGGATTGCATCCCAATCAAAACTTGAAAATTTCCTGACTATATCTTGAAAATTTCGAGTGACAACAGTCATACACAATTTAATAAACTGAAATTCAAGTTTCTTGAAAATCCCTAGTCTTTTCCAGATTTGTTATTACATCCTCCTCTGATTACCATTTTTGAATTTCCTGAATCTCTAACCACAGTTTTTCTCTCTCCCCTCATATTCTTTACCCTTCATATTACTATGCCCATATTTCCCTTACCTATAGATTTCCCACTCTCCCTTCAAATTTTTTTTCTCCTCCTTACATTTTTCCTCATTTTCCCTCTTCACCTCATACTTTCCTCTTCGCCCCACACTTCCCCTACTTAGCACTCGCTTTTCCTCATTTCCTGTAACCATCCCTCATTACCAATAATAAGCTACCACTACATTCCTCTGTTTCCTTCTTGTTTGCGCCTTTTCCGCCTCATTTACCCCTACATTCTCTTGGCGCATGCGATATTTTTTTTAACAAATGGATAGTTTCAGACATTCGTCGAAATACAGTCATGATTTCAGACAATATTGGAGTTCGAAAAAAGGTAGCATGATCGTAAAGAAGTTCGGAAGTTCAAAATTCAATTTAGAAATTTCTATAAATTTCCGGAAATTTTTGGTAATTTATTGTAATTTTCCAGGAAAATATGGTGACTTACCACAAATCACCCGAAATTCAATTTTAAACATTTCCAGAAACCTATGGAAATTTCCTGTAATTTATAGTATTCTTTCAGGCAATTTATAGTAACTTAAGATAAATTTCCCCGAAATCAATTTGAAAATTTCTATAAATTTCCGGGAATTCCCATGGATTTCCGATCTTTAATGGTAATTTCGCAGGAAAATATGGTGAACTACCATAAATAACCCGAAATTCAATTTTAAAATTTCCATAAATTTCCAGGAATTTATGAAAATGTCCGTAATTTATAGCATTCTTACA
>WSXT02046469.1:0-13133 GCA_011762715.2 Neuroterus valhalla | reverse complement strand
CTACCCTCGTAACTTCCGTCCACTTCCTTATTCTCTTGAATCCTTCTTTCTCTTCCTATCGTTTTCTTTCTTCACTTTTCTCTCACACATTTCTTCCTTTTCTATTCCCCCTGTTCCAAAGTCTTCATTTTCCCATCCGTCTTTTCTTCTTTTGGTATCCTCTCCTTTTTCATATTCTCCTCTTCTTCACTTTACCTCTAAACTTTCTCTTCCTCCTTCCAATCTTCTATCCTTCCTTCCTTCTTTTCTTCTAACAACTCTCTTCATGACTAAACTCTCTTCTTCTCTTCTTTGTCCTTTTTCTTACATTCGTCTTTCCTTCCCTTATTACATTTTTGTCTTCCCCCCTGCTTCTCTTCTTTTCTCTTCTTCACTTATTTTGATCTCCTTTCCTTTCTTTTTTCCTCAACTCTTTCTGCTCTTCTTTTTTCATTCACTACTTGTCTCCTCCTGTTTATTTCTTTTTTCTCTTGGTATCCTCTTCTACTTTTCTCTTCTCTTATTTTCTCTTTTTTCCTGTTTCTCTTTTATGCTTGTCCTCTTTTCTCTTAAGCCCTTCTTCTCTTCAAATCCTAACTGTCTTCTTTTCTCCCTCTCTTTCCTGCTCCTTCCTTTCTTCTAGTTACTCTTCTTTCCTTCACTTTTTTCTTCTTCTCTTTTTCTTTTAACTCTCTTCTTTTCTTTTCCTCTTCTTTGCTGAACTGTCTGCTTCTCTTCTTCTTTCATTTTCCTTTATTTCTTTTCTCCAAGCTCCCTTCCCCTCTTGATTATTTTCTTCTCTCCTCCCCGTAGAATCCTTCCTCCCTCTGTCGCCTTTTTTCTTCTCCTCGTCTTCTTGCAGAAAAATTGACGTTTTTCTATCTTGAAGTCCATGAGATAAATAATAAGCGTAAGGCAACCTGCTAATATTATTTTGAGAAAAAAATTAAAATGCAATTAGTTTACAGTTTAAGGAACAAGTTTTCAATTGCAAACGTCAAAAATTCAGAAGCAATAAAGTTTAGGCCATTCCAACATACATAAAATAATTTTCAATTTTTTGTCAAAATAACTGAATAATAATAACCTTACAATTTTGACTTTCTAGCATTTAAGTACATACTTTAGCAATACAATTCAAAAGATAAAACTGAAATCTGGAGTGTTAAATGAGTAACGGAAGACCATTGTCCCAGAGTATTATTGTAAAGATGTTTCTAGTTGTTATAAGTAGTTCATTCCAGAGACGGGTACCACGAATAATAAACCAACTTTTTATTTCACGAGCGAGTGGTTGAATTTTAAGTACTGTTTTCTTATCGCGCAGGTTGAACTGTGCTAGTTGATCTTAATTAATAAAATGGAAGATATCAAAGAGGCAAGGCAGAGCTCTTTTGCTGAATAAGCTTTACAGTAGGATTTCTACAAAAATTGTCTTCCTTCAATATTAGATTCACCAACAATAATTCTGTCATAAGGACATTAGAGATTCGAAAGTCCGCACCCGCCTTTACAGCGTTAAATGTATAGGCGCGGAGCGGCAGAATTGGTACTGAAGCCTTCTTCATATATTAGACTCTACAGCTCGTGCTTCGTTCATAAAATCACCATTACAGTCGTAGTCATGAACAGGGTAGAACCGGCAGGTAGAACTTGCATGTTAGTCGCAGATATCTTGTCCAACGCCGTTAGATGGGAAACCAAATCCGTCCTGGGTGGCGGATGATGAGGTTTTTAAAGATAGGGGGAATTGTGGGCAAGTTTGTGACCGTGGAGGATGTTATAGGCGAAAGAGAGGAGGAAATAGTGGTATTGGGTGGGGATTTTGATGCGAGAATGGGGAGGAAAGGGGGTCTCTACAGGGATGGGGAAAGTTCAGAAAGGATATCGAAGGACATGTGTATGAATAAGGAGGGAGATATTTTGAGAGACTGGATGGTACGATAACAGGGGACGAAGAGGGAGAGCACACGATTGTTAGTAAGGTGGGAGCATCAGTAATAGACTATGTGGTCATGAATGTGCCTGAATGGGAGGAGACGGAGAGATTCGCAGTAGAAGGGATGATAGAATCAGACCATCAGCCGCTGATCTTTTGGGTAAGAGAGGAGGGCTGTGAAAGGCAGGGAGAAGGAGTTCCATTTTGTGCGAGGGAGACATGGACGGGGGAGGCTATAGAAAAGTACCAGGAGCAGCTAGGGGAAGTGACTTTTGAAGGTAAGTCGGTAGAAGAGATATGGGGAGGGGTTCTAAAAGTGAAAGTGACAGGGTGAGTGCAAAAGAAAAGATTTAGAAAGAAGAAAGAAGGAATGGTGAAACAATGGTGGGATAGGGAATGTAAAAAGATGAAGAGAAAGGTGAAAAGGAAGTACAAGAAGGGGAATGATGGGACCACGAAGAAAGAGGAGTACGTAGAGATGAGGAAGGAGTTTAGGTTTTTGTAAAAAAGAAAAGAGCAAGGGAGAGAGAAGGAGCTGGAAGAGGAGTTGAGGTGTCTTAAGAACGAGGGGGACGTGTGGAAGATATTAAATAGGTTTAGAAAGCGCGGGATGGGATAAGTGAGAAGATCGCAAGTGAGGAATGGAGGGAGTTTTTCAAAGACTCATTTCAGGGCTCAGACGAACGGACGATAGATGAGGGAAGTAGAAGAATAAGAGAGGAGGAAGGGTCAGAGTTATGTTAAGAGGAGATAGAGTTGCAAATGAGAAGGCAGAAGGCTTGGACAAGGTGCAGAACGAAGCGTGCAATTTTATCAAACCAGATGTTGGAGACAGGCTAAAAGAGGTAGCTAAGTAGGTATGGGGAGATGTGAGGGATTCCCAGGAGAGTGGCGGGAGGGGCTGATAGTGCCACTGTGTAAGAAGGGGGATAGGGATAGGCAGGAGAATTATAGAGGAATTACATTGATGAGCACGGCGTACAAAGTGTACGCAATTGTATTAGCGGGGAGGCTACGGAAGGATGTTGAGGGGAAAGGCATATTGCCGGAGACTCAGGCGGGATCCAGAGCAGGTAGGAGCACTATAGACAATATTTATATTTTGCAGCACGTGGTGGATAGACAAATAGTAAAGACCGGGTCAAAAATGTACCCGTTTTCAGTAGATCTAAAAGGTGTTTTCCCATCGGTGGATCACGGAAGGTTATGGGAGACGATGGAGGAGAAGGGAGTAGAGAAAGGTCTGATCGAAAGGGTAAGAAAGGTTTATAAAGAGACGAAAGATAGGTTGAGAAGAGGGGACACGATTTCAGAGGGTTTATGGATGGATAGGAGGTTGAGGCAAGGATGTCCGTTCAGTCCGACGCTTTTCGCGATCTTAATCGCTGACATGGAGAGGAAACTAGAGGAAGGAGTAGTTGGGGAAGTGAGGGTAGGAGGGGTTAGAATATGGTCACTTGCGTATGCAGATAACATAATGCTGCTGGCAAAAAGTAAGGAAGTATTGAAAGAGATGATGAAGAAGTTGAAAAGGTACCTGGATAGGAGTCGTTTAGAGTTAAATGCAGAAAAGTCCAAGGTTATGGTGTTCAGGAGAGGAGGTGGAAGAAATAAGGGAGGGGATTGGAAATGGAAAGGGACGGTGGTGCAGGAGGTGAAAGAATTCGTGTACCTGAGGTTCCTATTTCAGAGGAATGGAGGAGTAAATGGGCATACAAAGGAGAGGGTGAGGAGGGCAAATGTTGTGATGAGGCAGGTGTGGGGATCGGGAAAGAGTTTGTTTGCGAATGACTTAGAAAGGAGAATGAAGCTGTTTTACTCCCTGGTTATAAGCGTGCTACTGTATGGAGTAGAGGTGTGGGGGTGGATGGAAAGCGAGGAGGTAAAAAGGGTTCAGAAAAGGTATATCAGATGGACCCTGGGGTCGGATAGAAGTACACCTAGTTGTATTGTGAGAAGGGAGACAGGGAGAACGAGTTGGGGGAATTTGAGAGGTAGCTGGGCGTGTAAGTATGAGAAGAAATCCATGGAAGAAGGGGGAAGTAGGCTGGTGAGGGAGTGTTGGTGGGAGAAGGAGAACATGAGAGAAGGATGGAGGATGAGAGAGAAAGGTATTTTTGAAAAAATGGGATTCATAAGGATGAAGTGAGAAGAAGTCACGAGGGGGGAAGAAAGGTGTATCAGATTGTTAAGAGGAACGGCATAGAATGCGTGCGAGGCGAAGCGAGGAAGGCAAGGCAATGAGAGCGAGGGAGCGAGCGGTCATAGTAATAAGGTAAGGATGGATGATATTGTATAAAGTGTTGACGGATGTTAGAGTTAAGTATTTGATGTAAAAAAATTTCTAAAACATGGTGGTGTAAGCAAGTCAATTTTTCAAGGCCAATAGGCTGAAGAATAAACGTTTATCTATCTAATATTAAAGTTCAATCGATTTCTCCAATAAAGGAGGCTTTTCTATTCTTACAACCTTGACTTGTCAATGGTAAACACTTCAATATGAAACCTTGATCTTTCATTTCTCTTATTCATTTTACAATTCTAATCCCCACTTGCGTTTACTGTTTCCATGTTTACATCGAATTTTCTTATTATTTTACTTTTTACTTATAAGCAAGCGCGTCATTTGGGTCTCAAGATAATGACACAATTTCATTTATAAAACCAAATGTAAATAATTTTATTTAAATACATTGTAATCAATTTAAATATACATATATTGATAATATACTTTTATACTCTTGTAATTCATATTTACTCAACCAACATTGAGAAAAGTCTGTAACGTCTGTAGGATAAGTAGGTTCACAATATCACAGTGTTTGGCACGAGTCATATATAAAACTGATATAATACTGATACAGTGATTGGGCCAACAATGGTCCACTTTTTGTGCTCGTAAGAATAAATCAGAGACTTTATAAATTACAATCCAAATAATTTCATAAATAAAAAATATAAAATGTAGCTCTGCTACTGTAATTAAAATTTTTGATTCCAAACATGATGAGTATATTATTTAGGCGTCACAGAACATGCATAGATTGTGTTAATATAACACCTTACTGTGAAACAGATAATGTAACGATAATACAAATGTTATGTTACAATATTAGTCATATTACACAAACAGTTGTTTTGAATGTAAAATTGTTACACTCTTGTTACACATATCATATTTATCTAAATTTATATTTCCACTCGATGTTTCGCTTTCTTCTTCATGCGTCGAACCATCCTCATTAATTTTTTCGTCCTTTTATTTACAATTATTAGAAAAAGAGGAACCAGAACGTAATTGACATGGAGTACTATTTTAACAATACTGCAGATCGTTAATTTTTCATTTGTACTGCTATACAATTCTAGATTGCAATATGAATACATTGATCCAGTATTTGTCAAATATTCGAAACCGCTGCAGAGAAAATGTACTCCTAAGAGTGGAGCTGTAACAAAAAGCAATGTTTTTCAATCACGTTTTATCATTGTAGTACAAAAAACTTCCGTTTAGCTGAACCGCTACGCGACGTAAACATTCGTTTAGCTGAACCCGGGAAAAATTCCCACCACTGTCCCCCTCTACATGGGTGTTTCAAGAGGTGACTTCTAATTGGTTGCTACCGTCAGTTGCTTTCTTCTGGGGGTAGAGGGGGCCGCTTGAGTTTAGCTACACGAGCGTGGAAGCGTTCAGGTGAATGAAAGTTCAGCTAAACGAGAGTTCAGATAAACGGAAGTCTTCTGTATATGGATCATAGACATTTGAATCCTTAGACTGTTTTGTTCTGTGACAAATGGAGTGGAACAAAAATAATATACGGATATTGAAAAATTGATCAAAACAGAAATTTTAATCGATAATGTGGGTAGTAGAAGGAAATCACAATCTGAGTGGCAAAATGCTTGAAAATTTTAGTGACTTTAGGAAGTATAAATACATTTTACCTATCGCTGGAAGAATCCTTTTTCCCCATTCCCATTCAAAACTCCAAACCTCCAAAAATTTCTCATAATTTGAAAATTGGGCAATCTCAATCAGTGTGATAGACAAAATCATCAATACGAGAAATAAAACTAAGAAGCAAATTTGGTACGTATACCAAGGCGATTCTGGTCCAAAAATTGTACATTCAGAAGAACAATGTCTCCCCAAATATCTTCCTAAATATTTATATTCACAAATATTCATGTCAGCCAGTCTTGAGAAGGGTATAGTGTAGCCAATGCTAATAAGCCATATGAAGGCTACTATGAAAATGGTAAGAATTGTATTATCCGTTCCTTTCGCTTTGAAGGGGTTGCAAATATTTATGTACAAATGTATCGAGAAGGCAGTAAGTGACAGTAACGATGCCATACTAAACCTACCAAAAATAATTCAAATTTAGTGTAATACAATGAAATTCAATATTTTTACTTCAAAATCTTTCATGATCGCATACTTACCCGATTTCTACCTTATTGTTATTTTCTCACAACAACTGAGCGGCTGGATTCCACAACAGCCTCTACGCTTGGGCTAGTAGGCAAGGGAGGGGATACCGCGATGCGCGTAGATCGTTTCGTAGGCACGGAAAATCTTCGCGCATCCCGGTATCCCCTCTCTTGCCTACTAGTCCGAGGGTAGAGGCTGTTGTGAAATCCAGTCGTTCAACTCATGTCAACGCAAAATCAAGTACCCAGTTAGAAATTCAGTTAATTAAATAAAGGGTACTTAAGAACGCTAGTATGGTCCTGAATATTTAGAATGAAAACCATAAAAGTTTCCCGAAGTGAATTCATGACTTCGGGAAGAAATTTCGGAGAAGATGAGAATCGGGTAATTATGAAGTGACCTCAGATTTTATAATTTTCTGTTTTAAATATATAGAGTATCTTACGTGTTGTAAATAGAACTTCGTTTGCAAGCAAATTTTTCTGTAAGAGTTCCATAGCGTATAAATCCATCTGGAAAAATGAAATAAATATATTTGCTGATGAATATTATTCTTTCGAAATTCCCCGACAACACAAAAAATCACAGTAGATTACTTTGTTTTAGAACAATTTGAATAAAATAATTTTAAATTTAAAAAAATGTTTACATGAGGATTCTGATTGAACTCTGTACTAAAGTAGGGGATATGAAAAAAAAACAGTTCTCAAGTACAAACATTCCTTAGAACTGTTTAAAAGACCAAACGAGGTTAGATGTACTGGAAGAGTTTCATTCCACTTTTTCTCAAAATTTTCACATGTGTTCAGAGAATTTGTGTCCCAAAAAACTTTTTAACATAAATTCACGTCCTAGAAAAATTTCAAACATAATATTGGAGTGGAATTTTTTCGGACATAGGTACTAGAAAAGTTCTACTTTTTCTTTCGAAAATTTTCATGAATTTCAAATTTAAAACACAAAAAATAACAAAAACAGTCCTGCCGTGGAAAAAAGTCTTGAAGCATAAGTACCAGAAAGGTCTCATTTTATACTTCCTCAAAAATTTTCAAAACTGCTCATATAATTTATGTCCCAGAATGAATTTGCCAAAACAGGACGCATTTTGAACCTCCTGGGTCCCAGCTGAAAATTTCGGATTCTGCAATTGATCCGAAATCGATCCGATTCAAGAATTTTTCCTAAATCTGTCCGATCTAATCCGAAAACTGTACTAAAAGATTTAAGAATTTGTCTGGCTGAGTCCGAAGTCTGTCCGGACAATGAAGTTCGACTGCGGAAAGAGTCCGCTTTCATCCGAAACGAGTCCGGAGTTTAGAACTTGAAATTATTTTTGTTAAAGTGAAAACGGAAAGTGGTCCGATTAAGCACGAAATCTGCCCGGTCAAAAACATCAACCCCGGAAATAGTCCGGATCTATCCAAAATGAGTCCGCAGTTCAGAACCTAAAATTATTTTTGTTAAAGTGAAAAACGGAAAGTGATCCGATTAAATCCGGAATCTGACCGTTCAAAAACATCGAATCCAGAAATAGTCTAGATCTATCTGAAATCCGTCCGGAATTCAGAACCTGAAATCATTTTTGTTGAAGGAGAAACGGAGAGTGGTCCGATTAAATCCGAAATCTGTCTGGTCAAAAACATCGACTCCGGAAATAGTCCGACTCCATCCGAAATGAGTCCAGAATTCAGAACCAGATATTATTTTTGTTGAAGTGAAAACGGAAAGTGACCCGAATAAATCCGAAATCGTTACGTTCAAAAACATCGATTCCGGAAATAGTCCGGCCTATCCGAAACTAATTTACGGCTTTGAGTTGTTTTTCGGTAAAGTTAAACTGAATACGGAAAATCTTCTGATTGAATCCGAAATCCGTCCGGTCAAAACATTTACTCCGGAAATAGTACGCATGTATCCGAAACTATTCCGCAGCTTGAGATGTATTTCGGTAAAGTGAAAAGGGAAAGTGGTCCGATTAAATCCGAAATCTGTCCGTTCAAAAACTTCGAATTTAGAAATAGTCTAGCTCTATCTGAAATCAGTCCAGAATTCTGAACCCGAAATTATTTTTGTTAAAGTCAAAACAGGAAGTGGTCCGATTATATTCTAAACCTGTCCGTTCCGAAACATCGACTCCGAAAATAGTCCCGTCCTATCTGAAATAAATCAGCGGTTCTGAGTTGTATTTCGATAAAGTGAAAGTGAGAACGGAAATCCGTCTGATTCAATCACATCCAGAAGACCGTCCAAAAAACGGATACGACCGGACACAATTCGGATTGATCACATTCTTCAGAACGTAGAAGAAACGGACTCGACCGAACACAATTCGGATTAATACCATCCGTTATACCGTACAAAACATGGACTCAAACGGATTCTTTCCGGATTGATTCAATCCGTCACACTGGCAACTTTCGGATGAAAACCAGATTCAGTTTCGTGCTCCTTCCGTCAGACAAATTGCGGACACTTTCGGATAGAATCCAGAGGACAAAAACTAGATCATTTTTCAGACAAATTTCGAAATCCGAAATTTGTCCGAAGTTTTTAGCAGGGGTACTTTTGTTCTTTTTAGATACTTGTACCCTTAAAGATATAATTCCCATCAGCATTCGTAATTCTTTTTTAAAAAATATGGTACTTTCCTGGTACATTTTTTCCTATTTCAAGTTATACAACATTTCAAATATACCTGTTGATTATGATTCAGTATCAACGATTTTACATACCCATTAGAATAATTCCAATATAAGAGATGCAAATACTAAGTAAATAGTATTTTGTGAAATGATCAAACATTCTCATTTTTGCAATACATCTGCAAACGGCAAAATTCATAACGAGTCCTCCAATTCCAAATAAAATATCACCACCAAATATAGGATCTCGAAATGAATAATATGTGTAATGTGTCATTGGTTCAGATTTGATGTTGGATTGCTTCAAATTTACCTGAGAAAGCACAATTTTATTAGTGGAGGAAAATATATAGTTCAGATCACAAATTTCATTTTTAACTAAATATGGAAACGAAAATGCGTGCTTTTTATAGCACCTAACGCACGTACGGTGAGTGACGGGAAGTACCGAACGTCTCCGAATAAATTGCGAAAGATCAATAAACCCCAATCAAGAAGCTACATTTTTTAACTCAGCCTCCTTTCTTTTCATAGGAATATTCTTCAATTTCTATTTGGTGGGATTTTTCGATACTTAATCGCAAATGCAAGAGTGATCTACTAAAATCGAACTCACCAAGAATATTTGTTGAAAAAATCAAATCGTTTTTAAATTTGAGAGTATTATAAATATGGAAATAATTAGATCTTTACTAATTTTATCGGACTACTTATTTACAAATATTGACTAATTTAAAGTTAATTGATAAAATTAATGCGAATGTAGCAATCTCGACATCCCGACTCGTCGAGATTCTCCCGTACACTGAGCTAGAGATAGGTTATTTTCATTGACTACAGCTGCACCCTCTATATAAATAGTGTAGTGCAAAAAAAATCTAATGAATGTCATTCAAATCATATAATCAGAAAATTGAGATGCCTAATTGTTTTTGATTTTTCATTTATACTCAACAGAGAATGAGAAATATACAAGACTAAAAAAAGTACAGATTTCTAAAATTAATTACAAATTCTAACGTATTGCTTATTTCGCTGGAAAATATGCGTTAAAGAGCATCATGCGACGAGTGAAATCCAAGATATTGTAATGCTACGGAAGAATTTCAAACTCCTAGTAATCCTGCACTGGTCTGCAACCTTCCATAACATCAATTTTTTAAATATCAATCAACCAAATATTTTTTATTGTTTAAGGAAAACTGATAAGCTGCCAAAAATTATACGAATCATGAATAATTATTATTATAAAATAATGCTTTTTGCTCGTTCTCTTGGCGGTCAAGACTGTCCCAGATCAGCCTTCCAGAACATAACATGTTGCTATAATTACATCCTTAGAGAAATTTATTCTCGGTTACATTGAGTTCTTAAATATAAAATATTTGTCTAGATTTGAATAAATTTTATTCGCATGCAAAATATTCTATCGAATAAATTATCCTCTTATTGAGTGGAGAAGAATTTACAATATTCGATAGTCTATGGTGGTGGCGAGCGCAATTTAGATTTAAGCGGTAAGGGTTCGATTCTTGGTACTCGCGAGTTTCCTGCGATGGCGTCAACCTAGAATTACATTTATTATGTATAGTTTAATATATCTTGAGAACTGAAAATGAATTGAATGAGTCGGAAATTGTTTAATTTGAAAATTTTTCGTTCATCAACTTTTTCACAAAAACATACATTCCTAAATTGTAATTGGTAATATCAATAAAATGTAAGATTCTGTCCGATAGTATATTTTCTCAGGTAAAGAAACTCTACTTTGATTTATGCGTTGGGTAACAAGTAAATATTTTCTTGAACTAAAACCCACATTGTATCTTGTAAGCCCAACAAACATCTAACTGTTAAGGAAGCGGGAACTCTTGTTGGGAGTGAATAACATTTTTAATGCTTTAAATGATTTATCGTATTCCTTCTATTAATGGAACATTTTCTTCCGACTCAAACGCTTTCTTTTCCTTAAAGAAAATAATAATAATATTCTGCATAGAGATGACACAAAAATTAAATTGGCTTTTAGAAACTGCTGTTTTTTATTAAATATTTAGATTCATTCCTCAATGCTTAGTTTGAGTAGAGCAACTATTTAAACAATTTACTCAGCTGATTAAGATGCAGAAGTTGAAAAAAATTATGTATAGTATACAAATGAGTGGATAAAAATGTTTTCAATGTCATTCATTCAATTTTCATTGATTCTTAACAACTTGTTAGTTAAAAGAGTTATGATAAAATTATTAAATTTGTTATTCAAGAAGCAAATTGAATAATCAATGAGCTGTTCCAGTTATTTATGATGAAATGATTACCGTTTTTATCATCAATTAGTACAAAAATTACTAGACACTGATACCTAGTTATTATACTTACTAGCAATATTGTAAACGCGCGGGAAAAGTCATTTTATTCAATAATTTTATTAACTTAAAATTAATAAGTTTTTCATATAAAGATATGGAAAACTCATTAACTAAAAACGGAAAAATAAAGAACTCAAGTGAAACGTAGAATCCTTATTTCTAATTAGGTTCCATTCCGTTGTTCAATTTCAAAAATTTGAAACAGATCCAATATTATTAATTCATAATTAGCTTTTGAATCCTACTTAATGGACAAAACTACGCTCCTTATTCTAAGTCATCAATTCAAAAGGAAGAAAATACCATTTCAAAACTTTGAATCTCAAATTAATTCATTTTGAACACAGGCAAAATTTTCATTCCGAACCGGACCTAACTTGTTGTACGGGCACAAAGGAACTTTGTGCGCTTTGTGGCTTACAATTTTTCTAAACATCATTTTTTTTGTACTTTGAAGTAATGTTTTATAACTTTAAAGTCAATTTGCAAATTTTTAATTTGGACATTTTTTTATTCGAAGTTTTCGGTATGGCCTACTTTTTGATAGGACAAGTAGTTATTGTTTGATTCATAGAAAACAAGATTCAAAATAAAAAAAATTGCATTTTTGACAAATGGCACAAGCTCAGAAAAAAACAGACAAAATTCCTTTGCCAGACAAAGATCTTCAACTGTGATATTTATCGTTTTTTACCAGAACGAGTAGTTTCCGTTCCAATCACAAAAAATTAAACGAAAAATTTAAAAACTCAATGTCTGGAAAAGACACAACTTATGAGAGAAATGAAGCAAATAAAGTTCTCTACTCAAAAATGAGCTAAAAATTTTTTATGAATACGGGTAGTTTTTGTTTTAATTGTAAAAATATATAGTTCAAATACACTAACTTAATTTCCTGAGAAACAAAACAATGTCGAGGTATATAAAGTAATATGGTATGCATTTAATACATTACATTTCAAGATAATATTCAAAAGTTTGCGTTTCGAAAAAATGTTAATTGAGTGCGAAGCATGAGACACGCGATGAGCGTATCTTCTTTGAAGACGCAAAAGCTTTAACAGAAGAGAATTCATAATCATAAAATTACAGTAATCAACGTTTTTTTTCCAGTTTCCCGAGCCCTATACAGAAATATAGGAAAGTACGAGGACTGAGCGCTAAGCGCGAGATCTGATAGGCGCGGGCCCTAGGCGAGCCGCGCGCAGTACGCGTGATAAGCATGTGCCCGTGCTGCGGGCAGATTTTTTTTTTGCAACTTCGCTCCTTTTTCTCAATAATCATTTCTTTGGACAGATTTCGTAAACGGAGACTGATAAAATCAGAACGCCTTTATTTCCATATGTTACAACTGTAAGATTCCAATCCTCTATTACTCGCAAAAACTTCAGAATCATCAATCTTACTAAAAACATCTCTCAAAATTGCTTGAATTCATTGCGCAGAAATGCATGAAGGAAAATGTTCGACTTTTTGAGGTAATTGTTATCAACAAGTTATTTCAAGAACTAGTCAATATGATGGATGGCTCGTTTGCAAAGTATAATATTGTGCGTTAAATTGCTTGCTTTTACTGCAAGATGGGACTTGATCATAAAATTTCATAAACAAATGAGTATTGTCAGCTGCATGGGCAAAAAAAGAGTTACTCAACATGAACTCGAATCACTAAAATTGATCTTATTGATTAATAAATTATTATTATTATTATTTATCAGCATTTGGAACTCGAAAGTTCATTGCCTCATCTACCCGAGACCGCCACGCGT
>WSXT02046458.1:2022-13134 GCA_011762715.2 Neuroterus valhalla | reverse complement strand
GGGAGTGTTCATCTCCGGAAAGTCGTGGTGCCGGTACCTCTTGAGAAAAAGGTTACTCTAAGTACTTGGGGCTGGAGAAAAGAGTTTCAAATTCAGATAGATTCAAAAATTATTAGAAATTAATAAAAGAATTTGAAAGCATTTCAATTACTTTCCGATAATTCTCAGCGACTTCTGAAGATTTGGGAAGATTCCGCACAATATTATTCAAAAAATTCCAGAATAAAATAACGTTTCAAATTATCGCATCATTATTACTTATTTATCCTTTAAATGTTTATTTTAAAGAAAAGTAGATTTGAAATTCAAGAACTTCACAACTTTTTATTATCTCTTCGAATTTGTTTGCTAAAATTTAATTGAAATTTTTTATTATTTAGTAATTACAATTCAAAATATTCAAATCTAAACAAAATTCTTGGATTCTTCTCAATTCACTCAAGTTTTGTTAATATTAATAGAATATTTTTCATTTGTTGATTTTTTCAAATTCATGTGTATTCATTTGGAATTCACCCTGGATTTTTCCTTCAATATGAGCTTATTGAAAATCTCTTGGATTTTGTTTGATTCTTCCTGGATCTCCTGGGATTCTTCTAAATTCACTCTATTCCAATAAATCCAATAGTTTAATTTTTTTGCTCAATATACGCTGGAGTCTGTAAAAATCCAATTTGAATTCTTGAGAAATTTTAATCAATTCTTCCGAATTTCCGAGAATCTGTCTTAATTCATTGAATTCATTGATTTTTTGAAAAATAACTTAAGAAATCGAACAAAAATTATTTTGAAAAAACTGAATGGTTTAAGCCGTTCGAATTTCTTGAAAATCTTTCTCCAATTTTTATGGATTTTATCGAATCATTCTCATTTCTCTCAAATTCCTCCAAATCTACTAAAATCTTATTTGATTGTAAGGATAATTTTCTGCAGATTCGAACGATTTTTTTTTCAATTCATTTGGAATTCATCCTGTGTTCGTGATTATTCGCCATTTTATCAAATTTTGTTGAAATGCTTGAGTTCATCTAAACTTATTTTATACTAACTGATTTCCATGAATTTTGTCATATTTTTAGTTTGTTATCAAATCCATTCAAATTTTATTTTATTTCTTTTATTGATTCATTTTTCTCTTAGTTTTTATCATTTCTTTACAATTTCCCCACCATTCTGCTCACTCCCATATTCTACTCAATTCAATTTAGATTCTTTAATTTTTCAAATTCTGTTCTATGCACTCAAATTCCTGAAACTTTCTTCAATTCATTTGGGAATCACCATGGGATTCTCATTGATTTACCCTGAATTCTTTAAAAAACATTGAAATTCTTTGGCAATCTTTCAGGACTTTCTTCAATTCTACCTGCATTCTTTTGAATTCCTTTAAATTCTTCTGAAAGTGAATTTGAAATTCAGGAACTTTGCAATGTTCAAAGTATCTCCGAAATTCGTAACATTTTTTATATTTCAAGGCCTCAAAATTTGATATCAAGTCCAAATTTTTTATTACTTACATTCATTCCGAAGATTTTCTTTTAATTTTACTTTAATTCTATTTGATTTGCCATACTTTCTGTTAACTCTCCTTAACAGAATTTATCTGGAATTCAAGAACTGTACTATGAATTTATTATTTCTTGTAAGTTGTATATCCTTTTATACTTCAAGGCTTTCGAATGGTATGTCAAGTTTGAATTATTTATTACTCAAAATTTGATTCAAACAATTTTAGTATGATGAACAGCTGAAAATCAGAGCTCTTGTCAAATTCCAAACACCTGATAAACGACACTAGCCAAAACCTATCCTAAAAAATTGAAATCTTCCTTTCGAGTAAGTTTTTCCAATTGATCTCTCAAATCTCAAACAAATATGTGTTTTCCAAGCAAGTATGATTTTCACAATATATTTAGCTCCAATATAATTATTAAATGTCGCCAAATTCCAAATTGTAGTTGTAAAACGACTCCAGCAGTTGAAACGAGCGGCGGTTGTTTTTAGTTTTTCCCGATCAGCAATGCTGTGAGGAAGAGCACCATTTTCTTTTTTCTCCCGTTCACGTTTCTAGTTCGGATTTCAGTGTTTTTAATTCGGGCAATCATTAGCACCCGTTTGCGTTATATATCAAAATGCTCCTCTCGCTTGATTGCCGTCCTGCATGCTACAAATTAAGTCAGGTAAGTCGCTCAAACCATCTCAAACACTAGAAAAAATATATTAACGATCCGAATTCGATAAAATCATATCAAACGTCGCCATTGCCGTCAAAAAATCGTGATTCTTCCCAAGGATCATTTGAATTCCAAATTACCTTAAAAACTCGATTTATTCATCCAACGAACGATGGATCCATCGAAGGAAAATCAAACCTTCGTGTCGAATTTATTAAAAACAAGGATCACAGGGATGACAAAACTGTCAACGAGATTTTCCCATGGGGTTGTCAGCGTTGTCAGTGCTGCTTGTATTAAGAAAAATATTTGAGATTTTAATTTCGCGAAAATTATGTTGGCAACGGAATTCAACGCGGCAAAATTCAATTTTGAGTTGACGTTCATACTCATTTTTCAAGCTTTCAGTCTCATTTTCGAGGATGCTAGAATTTCTCTTCGATAGTTTACTCCACTTGAGATTCGCAATTTTTATTCGGAAGGAACTACTTTTCTCAAATAACTTTTTTATGCAATACTTACGGAGACTTGATTTCCCTGATTAACTTTGAAGATTTTTGGTTCACCTTGAATTCTAATTTCATCATCTTCTCTTGAATTTCCTTGAATTCTTCCGAAATCATTCAAATTTACTAGATCAGCTAAATTTTTTGGATTTCATAAATTTGTTTGATCCGTTTGAATTCATTTGAATTTTTTCCTGAATTCTTATAACTCTATTCCTAATTACTTCAAATTTATACAGAATTCTCTCTATAAAATTTTGATTCTCAGGAAAACTCTTCATTTTTTTGGATTCATCTGAATCGACTTCAATTCTTATTAATTCGAGGGACTAAAATGTCTCTTAGTTTTTTTTTTTTAATTCACACTGAAGTTTTCAAATCTCACCTTGAAATCTTGGGCATTTCATTCAATTCTTTTGAAATCGCTCGAATTTTTCCTTATTTATCCCAAATTGAGTTAATTCAATAGATTTAATGAAAGAAATTTGAATGTTTCCCAATTCATTCTTAATTCCTCTTGAAAATACCTTCAGTTTCTATCAATTGGGTCAAATTATTTCCATTTCCTTTCAATTCCTGTGAATCAATTTTATTTTTTCTTCCAAGTTTCATCAAGTTATCTTTGCTTATATTCTACTCAGTTCAATGAAAATAATATGGTTCAGTTGATTTAAATGCTTATGAATTTCATAATTCTCTTGGATTTCCTTGAATGCTTCTCGATTCAACCCAATGTCCTTAAATCAGGGAAATATTTCGGGTTTTATAAATTTTTGAGTTTATGTCAATTAATTCCGAACTTACTTCAAGTTGCTAATAATTTATCCAAAATTCTCTACACAATTTTTGATTTCTTCGGAATTCTATTGATTTATTTTGACGTTCTAATGAATTCTTTTAATTCCTTGAATATCTCTGAATTCATCCGGAATTTCATTGATTCGAATAACTTTGAACAAGTCCTTGAAATTGTTTTTGATTCATCCAAGTTTGGAAAAAACGTCCAATGTTCATAAATTTGATCGAATTCTTTGAATTTCCCCCAGATTCCTCCAAATACACTCAAATTTTATTCAATTCTGTTCATTCCCACGTTCTACTCAATTCAATGAAAATTTCTTCATTTTTTAAATTCCTTTAGTTCACTCAAATGCTTAAAATTTTCTCGAAGTCTGTTGAATTCCCTTCGATTCTCCTATATTTACACTAATTCCATTGAAATGAATGTGATATTTTGGATTTTTTTACAACTCATTTACATATTTTTGCAATTCAGCTTGGATTATTTTTATTAAATCCTGAATTCTTCGCAAAAAAAGATTCATTCTTCTCAAATTCCTTAATTTTTTAAAATTCTCCCTGGATTCTTCATGAGAATTTGAAAGTCACTCGATTCTAATCAAAACAAATAATTAAAACAATTTTGTTAGTTTTGTATAATGCACATTTTATTCTCTTAAAATAACCTTCAATTATTAGGATTTACATAAAATTCTTCCCAATTCCCTCGGTTTTATATAAATTTATTCCAAATTCAATAAATTCGTTGGCTTTTTGGTATAATTTTTCTGCTCCAATTTACATAAATTTTTAGGAATTTCATCGAATTCATTCTTTCGAATATACTCACTTATTCTATTCAATTCGATTGAAATTTTGTCTATTTAAAGCAATCAGTCTTCAATTCACAAAAATTCGTGTACATATTGATTAAGTATCTTAAACTCGTCTGCATTCTGCTTAATTCACTTCGATTTTATAGAAATGAATGGAGAAAATTAAATTCTTTTGAAATCTCCCTAATTTAAATGGAATTATCTAAATTTTTTTGAGGAATTCTCTGGATTTTCTTTCGATTTCCTCTGAACTTTTTTCAATTTATTGGGATTCTTCTAATAGTACTCAATTCTATCAACTCAATTTATTTAAAGTAATTTTTTTATATTTATTATTTCCAACTGAGATTACTTGATTTTCATGAATTCCATTGAATGCCCACCACTCTTTTTGAATTCTTCTAAATTCGCTCAAATTCACTTCTATGTTTCAGTCAATTCGTTTAAAAATCTTCCATCTATAAATTTATTTCGAATCATTCAAATTCTTGTGAATTTCAATCGAGGGCCCTAAATTCCCTCGAATTCTTCTCAGTTCCTTCAATTCTTCGGAATCAACTTTGATTCCACTGAAATAAATAGGATTGAAGATTTGGTTTTTTTTTAAATCAACCCTAATTTCGAACAAACTGTTTCAAATTTTATGGAATTCTTATTATCTTTCTTGTATTTATTCTATTTAATTCTTTTTTTTTTCTCTAAATTTTTGTTAAGTTCACTCAACTTTCGTTGAAATTTCGAAATCCACTTTGATTCTACTGAAATGGATGAATTTTTTCTAATTCAACTTGAATGGTTTTGAATTTAATCCAATTCTTCAAATCTTCCTTCAATTTATCTAAATTTATCCGAATTTTATTCAATTCGCTTTTTTCATTAAATTTTTTTTTCATTACACTGCAATTCTGTCGAATTTACCCTGAATTTTTTCAAATTTTCTCAAGCACTTTGGCATTCTCTTAAATTTTTTTTCGATTCTCCCAGGATTCCTTTCAATCAATTTTAGATCTTTTTTTCCCCCATTCACGCAAAATTCTTTTGAATTCTCCTTAAATTCATTCCGATTTTACTGGAAAGAATGGGAAGGAAAATTGAATTCTTTTGGATTTTTTTCTAATTTAAATTGAATTATTTCGATTTTATTGAATCCTTTTTCTCTCCCTCAAATTAATTCAAATTTATTTGAATTTTATTGAATTATTTTTCTTCCAATTTATAAATTTTAGTTTAGTTCACTTGAATTTGGTTCGATTCATCCTGAGTTCTCCTAAATGGTCTTAAACTGTTTTGAATTCTCTTGGTTTTTTTTTATTTCCCCTAAATTCTTTCCAATATGACATTCAATTTACTTGAACTATTTTTTCAATCTTTTTTAGTCCACACAGAGTAAACTTGGTTTTCATGAATTCAACCGAATTCTTATCATTTCTGTTGAACTCCTCTCAATTCACTCCACTAATACTATTCAATTTGACTTGAGAATGCTTATTCATAAGTTTATTTAAATTAACTCAAATTCTTATGAATTCCAATTATGTGTCTTGAACTCTTTTGAATTCTTCTAGATTCACTTCAATTTTACTGAAGTAAATTATCTACTTATCTGAATTAATTCAAATTTCAATTAATTTTTTTTTTAATTTATAAACTTTTGTTCGCTTATGTTTTATTCATTCTGGATTCTTTGAAATTATTGTCTTGAACTTTTTGGAATCCTCTTTTTATTCCCTTAGATGCATTTGATTCACTTCAACTTTCCTAAATTAACTCAATTGAAATCAATTGAATTTATTATCTATTTTAATTGAAAATGAGTTTACTTGATTTCTGTTCTTCGAATTCTTTTGATTTCTCTTGAATTCCTCAAAATTCCTTCGAATTTGTTGCCATATTTTATGTATTTTGGTAGAAAGTTATTTCTTCAAAATTTGTTCATTCTACTAAAATTCTAGTGAATTTCAATTAAGTGTCTTGGACTCCCTCGAATTCTTCAAAATCCGCTTTGATCTCACTAAAGTAAATGGATAAAAAGAATTTATTTCTTCAAATTTCGAAAATTGAACTTTTATTGTTTCAATTTTTTTTCGAATTCTTCTCATCGTTTTGAAATCAATTTGAATTCACTCTCATATTTATTAAATTTAATATGAATTTTTTTATTAATTTTTTTTTGTAATGCACTAAAATTCTTGTACATTTCAATTAGGTATCTTGAACTCCCTCGATTTTTTTTTCAATTTTCTTCGATTCAACTCATATGGATTTAAGAAAATGCAATCCTTCTGAATTCTCAGTTCGAATTGAATCAATTTCAATTTTATCGAATTCTTCTCAGCTCTCCTAAATTATTTCGAATTCATTCGAATTTCATATAATTCTATGGCTTTTTCAGTAATGAGTTCTAGTTCAATCCAATTAAATTCTGTTAATTTTTTCCTGGATTGTTAAATCTTATTTATATCGCAATAAGTTTTGTTGAGTTTTATTAATTTCATTGAATTCTTCTCATATTTCGTCTGTATTCACTCCCATATTTTATTCAATTTTGAAATCAATTGATTTTTTACAATCCTTTTGACTTTGATTTAAACTATAAAATTTATACAGAAAAAAATGCATACTAATGTTATAAATAATGAAGTATAATACTAATACACTTTTATTTTATTTTTTTTACTTTTATGGTTCAAATATGTCACTTTTTCAGCAGTCCTGAATATACTAAAAAGTTTGAAAATTTGTCAAAATCTCTCCAATTTTCTCGTTTTCGGTAATATTCTCGAGAAGTTTCCCGATTTGAAATTCCCGAGAATTTGCGAAATTTCGCGCGGTAGCTGGCTAGGCAGGCAGCAGCAGGCGGCCATCTTGTAAAAGTGTTCCCGTGGTGTGGTGTTTGCAGGTTTGGTAAGGAGACCAGGAGCTTCGACGGGGACTGGAAGTCCTTTTCGAGTCGTCGCAGCGGTCCTTGCCAGTCCCTGGGGATCCAGGTGACCTTCCGCGTGGCCACAGGACCTTCCACTCTTCTGACAACAAAGAAAAACCAATTCGCTCATTCGTTTCACTCGAAGATGGTGAGTACAGACAAACCGTTCAAGCTCAAACCTCAAACTCAAATCCCTTTTAATTCTTCGTCACCCTCATGTCCATTCCACTGACTCCATCTGACTTGAGCTTTCTCTCGTTTAATATCTATATCATTCATTTTTATCCGAATCCCTTCCTCTTGCCCAAAGTGATTTTTCGATAAAAACGACAATGACAGTGTGTCTGTGAGGGACGTCGTCTGTGTTCTATGTTAACCTAGATCGGGATCGCGAATCCTGCTTTCCGATTTGGAATCATTGACTCTTGGGGAGAAATCAGGACTTGTTGACTTCGTGTCTAAAGTCTCTAGCGAGACAAACAACTCCTTGTGTTAAAATATTCAGAATAATTTCATTATTCATGATTGACGATTAGAATTAGAAGCTACATGTCAAGTTTTCGTGTATGTCGCCAGGGTCGAATATATAGAACACATCCTGTATGCAGTTTATTTTTTCTTCTAGTTTTTAATGGATTAGAGGTCGTTTTGGAAAAATATAATATTTTGTGGTTGTGGGTGAATATTGTTTACGTTCTTTGGATCCTCGGATGAAGAGTAGTCGCAATATTTTCGGATGACAGTTCATTTTAAGTTGTGTTGAAACGTAACAGAATGCAGGTCAACCTGTCATATCGAATTAAAATTCCTGAAAATTTACAACAATCATAAAGATAAATGAAGGGGAAAAGTTATAAGAACCAAAATTTGTATATTTGCATCGAATTTCTGTCCCACTTTTTAGGTTATGTATTTTGTTTTTGGTATAATTTTTGTTACTTCGTAAAATTACAACATTTTTCCTCTTGAGGCCTTTTAATAATATATTTAGGAAGATAATCTATGATGACAATACAATATCAATTCATTTTTGATCATTCAATTACATATCTTCAAACTTCACACTTATAAATGCGAACTGAATCGATTGAACCCAATCCAAAAATTTTATTCGAAAGTCTAGTATCACATTTTTGGTTTATAACTCGCCTCTTCTCCATGAAAATAAAATTCTGCTGCTTGATTGTAATTAGGATTATTTTCTTAAAAATCCAACTACTTGTTTAAATGTTGAATTATATTGATGAAAATTTACTTAATTACTTGAATATTCAAATATTCTGTTTCAAATTATTTCTTATTCTTCAGAGATCATTTATATAGACTGGAAATATATTTATTATATTTTTGGATGAAAATTGATCCATCCTAGTTGAAAATTCGACTGTTTATTCTATCATTGAGAACTCATATTTTTTTGTCAAAAATAAACTTCCTGGTTGGAAAATGAACTAATGTTAAAAAATAAATTCATTGGTTGAAGATGAAAATATTTTGTTGAAAATTCCTTTATTTTCTGTTAAAAAGTAACTCTCATAACTGTAAATTTATCTAACTCATTTTTGACTGTAAATTAAGTTTGCTTACAGAATCCGCTATTAAATTTTCTATTGAGAATTCATATTTTTCGTTCGAAAATCCAACTACTTGGTTGAAAGTTCAACTTATTTGTTCCAAATTTATTTCATTGGTTAAATATCCAACGACGACCATAAAATTTGCCTTTGTTAAAAATTAAACTATTTTGTTGAAAATTTATCTTTTTTGGTCGCAAATTGAATCATTTTATTCATTGAATATAAAACTATTTTGGTGTTTTCATTTTTTATTACTTTTCTTAACCGGAGATGTAATTTTAGGCTGAAAATTTAACTCCTAAATTTTTCATTGAGGAATAATCTTTTTTGATCGAAAATTTAACTACTTTGTTATAAGTAATACTACTGTGTTGAGAATTAACTTTAGAGAAAATTCTCTTTTTTAGTTTCAAAATTGAACAATTTGGTTCCAGTTTTTTCCTTCTCTCCATTGAAAAATTCATATTTTTTGTTTTTTGATTGAGGACTGATCGTTTTTACACGAAAATGACTTTTTAGTCTAAGATTCGTATTTTCCGAGTTGGAAGTTTAACTTTCTATATAGAATTCGCCTTTTTGGCCTCAAATTTTGGAAATTTGTTTCATCAATTTTTCTCTCTTGACTGAAGAGTCTTTCTAGGTTTAAAAATTCGTAAGAATTTGGTTGATTTCAAATGCGTTTGATTAAAAATTGAAATATGTTTGGTTAGAATTGAAACAATCATATTTTTCTGTAGATAATTCATCTTCTTCAGTTTAATTAAAATGTTTTTGATCCAGAATTGAAATCTTTTTCGGTTAAAATATTATCTATTGCATATTTTGTGAATATTGCATCTATATTTGTTAAAACTCACATTACTTGGTTGAAAGTTGAGCTCTTTTGCTGGAAATTAATTTTTTTTCTCGATATATCGTTTCAGTTGAAGAAAAATTTATATACAAATTTAACTATTTGGTTAATAATTCATAATTTTCAGTTTGAAAACTCAAATATTTCGTTGAAAATTCGAATTTCTGTCTAAATTTTCAGGTCACGAATTTTGTTTTATTTAACTTCTGTTACATTGTAAAATTTAGAACTTTTTTGTAAGTTCTAGATACACTATAATAATGGTAGAAAATATAAAATACGAAGTTTTCTGGGAAACTTAGAGATGTCCTTGAAGTTCTGAACGTTGAAATGAACAAAAAAAATTTTCGCAATTCTATGTTATCTACAGCTATTTTTCCAGCTACGATTTAAAATAATTAGTTTGGAGTTTCATTTGTAATCTAATTTTTGAATTGGAAATAAATATTTTGGCAAGATTCCTAGTTTACAAAGACATCAGAAAGAAGTTTCGTTCATTTGAACGTTCAGAACTTTAAGCACATACGTATAGGACTTGGTAAAGTCGTGGAGTTCAGAGAAATCTCTGGAATTTTCATATTTGCAACTATGTTAAAGTTTTAATTATTTTAATAATTTACATCCAGTTCGAAATCGGTAAAATGATACGGACTAATTTTTTTGCAAAAAAAAATTCAAGAACTTCAAAACAATTTATGATGTTGGTGAGAAAAGTAAAGTTTATATAATAATTATTGGAGAAGCCCTTTATATTTTGCATTGGTTAATATTTTTCCAAGAGATTGTTGGTAAATTAGTCTGCGACCGGTATAATGTGAGAATTAATAGAATCGACTCCATTTTTTCGAAAGTGGACCTGGAAAACCTGGAAATTATTTGTATTCAAGGTTCAAAAAAGTCTTATATTGACAAATTATAAAAAAAGGTTTTTATTGTTTTTTATTTAAAATTTGTGCTTGCAAAACTTTTGATATTGGAAACCCTAAAAATATTGATACGGAATTTAAAATTGATACTTATTCAAAACTATTTCTGTTTTCATTAAAAAAAAATTTAAACTAATAAAAACGATCTTTTCAGCATTTTTGAGCATGGATATTGCCACTTGGAAATTCTATAAGTAGTATAATTTTTTCAATTTTTTCCCCAAAGATTGAAGTGGAGAATACCAAATTCTATTATACCTGAGGTTTACAAAAATTAATTATGATATACATGACAGTCACGTATTGCATGAATTTTTATACCTTTGAGTTAGAATAAAAATAATTTAGTCTTAGTATAGCTTATTATAGTCTGCAGAAAAAGAATCAATAAAAAAAATAATAATAATGAACGAAGACTTGAAACAGGATATATATTTGCCTAAGTTAACAAACGCATTTTCCTATCTTTCGAAACGATTAAATTCTGTGCAGGATATTTGCTCTTCATATCGTTTGCTTTGCGTACACAGACTTTTC
>WSXT02046436.1:0-13135 GCA_011762715.2 Neuroterus valhalla | reverse complement strand
TTATGAATTCCTCGATTATATTGTATAATGGCTGAATAATCCTGAAGGTCAGTTCAATGAGTTTGACGTGAGCCAAAAATAACTAGTAGAAATATTGAAATTCGATAATCCTCAAAATTTTGTTATCCCAAAGTAGGAAAATTACTAATTGGTTGGTCCAAATATATACATTTTTCTAAGATTGTAAATAGTAATGAAGGTTATGGAAATAGGAAATGTCCTAAATAGAAAATTCCATCGTGAAAACGAACTTTTTGTTTAACAAAAGAATACATCATTCTCCAAAATGTCGCTAACTGAAAGTGATAAAAGGTCGAAGTGTCTATATATATATTGATCGTAACTTTGGTAATATTATCAACAATGATAACTTGAATATATTTGAAAGGATATAATTCAGAAAGTAATCTTATTTAGTAGTATGAGCAAATTTTCCAGCATATCCATACGAAAAATGTTTAAAAAATATTTGGCACACGTTGTTAATATTTTTCTCAATGTCATTATCATGGCGGAAAAATTTGTGCACAATTTGGGCGTGGTTCTTGGTATGCTTAGTTTTTTTGAGGATGCAGATTGTATGATTCGACATTTAGACATTTAAGGGAGATGAAAAAAAAACATATGTATTTAAAATTGTCATGAACTTCTTCTGATAGATAAAATTTTCCAATAAAAAATTTATTTCTTTGTTGACATCATGCTTCGTCAAAGATGAGTCAACCTAATTCTTGATAGTTTTGTCAAAATATGCGAACGGAAACTTCCATCTGCTTTCATGTTTTTGCAATAAACTATTCTATTTTGTGAATGGATGAAAAATTTTTTTGGGAATTCCTGAACTCCTTTCGGCTTAAATAAATGAAAATTCAACCATATCATATAAAAAAGGAATAACTGATTGCGAGTGAAAAATAAAATTGGAATTGAAAAAAATAGCCTATTATGTTATTTGTCGCAAAATTCAGATTGCAGTCGAATGCCGAATATGATAAAGAGTATTTTTTCAGAATGATCTTAAAGATTCTAGATAAATAATTTAAACGTATGTGTACATGGTCAATATGGTAAAGTATATTAACAGAAAAATATATTCGTATTTTCATTCAAAAGCGATCAGCTAAATTTGACGATGATACTACTAAACAAAGCGGAATATTTACTCCCGCACCACTTCGAGCGGGAGTAATGTTGTTTGAGGTTACGTTCAGGCGTCCGATTTTATTCCGTTGTCAGTTATGTCTCTGAATTTCTATTAAGCCCTGTTTCTCCTTTAGGTACTTCGTTTTTTGACCTAAATTATTTAATGGTCATTTTCTCAATTTGATGAGTTCGCATTATACATTACCGATTGGATTTTCCGGGACATATTTTTCTGAAGCATGATATTCTTGTTGAAAAAAGAGTCCCACTTTTTGTCAAGGTTTTATGTTTGAAAAGTTTTGAAAACGAACTCTAATGTTTTTCTTAGATATTATTACCTGATATATATATATATATATCCTGGGCAGCAGTAGTTGGCCGAAGGTGAGAGAAACGAGCGCCAACAACTACGCTAAGATTAACACAAAAATGTTCAGAATTAGCGAAACGCGTTTTTTTATTTGCTTGAAAAAATTCAACGCAGCCTTTGCCACGATCAAAAAATTAACGAGCCCATTGCAAGGGTTCAAATTATATATCCGTGCATTCATACCTTGTCTTAATGAGCCCGATGATGCTTAATTAAATATGTCAGACTAATATTGAGAAGTTTCAGATTGTTCCCACATGGCAAGTCCAATCCGTCCCTCCCGCACCTCCGCTTCCTCGCTATGGCGAGACAAGGAAAGCTGTTCCTTCGGAACGGTCTCCTTCAAACTTGTGCTCCAATCAGATCCCACCAATCCCCACACTGGAATCCTTGACCAATCACAGGCATCGTTGCGAGCATATATAAGAACACCACAACCTGAAAACCTCAGTTTTAGGCCAGTCCTGGAGATGCGAGCTGCAACGTTCGCGAAACGTCGACAAATTCTTGGTAGTTTTTTACACGATCAAAACGCGGAATACCTTATTTCATCATAATGGATCATCGTGAAAGCATTAAATCTATGATCAAAGAACTCTACGGGGAGAGTTTTCTCACTGAGACTAACAAGTTTAGTAAGCTCAGGTCTTCTCAAGGCAAGCTACTAACATCTTTAGCTTCTTTGAAACGATGCAGGGACAACAATTTTGTCTCAAAATTCTTACAATATAAAACCATCTTAAAACATCTAAATCAAAATCCATTTTAAATCAAACAAGTTCACTTCTCTTGGAAGAAAGGATTAATCACATTAAATTACCTCTACACACTAACTCTAAGAAACTATTAGAACTCCACCTTCTTCTACCTAAAACTCTCAGATCTGGCATTTGGTCCACATTGGACCGTATTACTTTCGACAAATCCTATTGGATTAAAAATTTCTATACCAAAAAACAAAAGACGATATTGACGAATTGCTTGCAGCATTGCAAACACCACTAACTAACACTGTTAATAATATCCCTAATCAACCTCTGAGTAATGAAATGGTTTCAGTTCTATCTAAAGGACATAACTTTGCTGTGCTGCCTTCTCCAATCCCAAAATAAGAGAAAAGAAGCAATTCAGATTGAATAGTATATAACCTACCACCTGAAAAAGCAAATGACATTAGACGGAGGACGGCCAACATCCTACGCCAAGCACGACCCCCCTCCTCAAACCTGACTAGAAAAGAAAAAACAGCAATCAAAGAACAAAATCGAAACAAAAACATTATGGTATTACTCGCAGATAAAGGCAACACTACAGTCATTATGAACAAAGCAGATCACAACAACAAAATCAAGGACCTATTAACTGACGACACCTACAGAAAAGTGAAAAAGGTCGCACTAAAACAATAGTCAATAAAACAAAAACCCTTCTAAAGGACTCCAAACTTAACAAAGATACAATAGCCAAACTGATACTCACCAATTCTATTCCTCCAAGACTTAACGGGCTACCAAAAATTCACAAAAACAACATTCCACTCAGAGCGATCGTTAGCGCAATTAATTCATCAACCTACAACCTAGCACGCTTCCTTACCAAAAAACTGAATCCTTTGATGGGTAAATTTCATCACTCATGTTCAAAATTCCTTTGAATTCATCAAAAAGATACAACAGGTTCACATTCAACCTCAGAACATCCTTGTGAGTTTCGACGTAGTATCTCTCTTTGCCAAAGTACCAATCCCTGATAAGATCAATATTATCAAATCCTTCGCAAACTTTCCCTCTTAACTTGTACTTTTGATAGAACACTGTCTCAACAATACTTACTTCTCTTTCAATAACCAATTCTACGAACACTCCTCAGGAGCAGCAATGGGATCCCCAATTTCATATGTAATAGCTAACATCTATATGGAACATCTGGAAACTAAAATTTTCAGCCAATCCAAGCACACACCAGAACTGTGGTGCCGTTACGTTGACGATACTTTTGTAATCTGGAGACATGGACTGGGACGAACTGCACGAATTTTCCGATTTCATCAACGAATTACATCCAAATATCCGATACAACATGGAAATTGAACAGAACGGAAAATTGCCCTTCTTAGACGTTTTAGTTTATGGAAGATCTGACAATACGTTAGGACATGAAGTTTACAGAAAACCCACTCATACAAACAGATACCTCCACGCCTCCTCCCACCATCATTCATCCCAAAAACAGTCAGTCATCAACTTGCTCGTTCACAGAGCTGTCTCCATTACAGGTGAACATAACTTACAAATAGAATCACAAAAAGTTAAACAAACCCTTCTGCAAAACGATTACACAAACAAACAAACTGATGAAGGAATCAGAAAATACACTGGAAAAAACAAGTTAACACAACCAACCAAAGAAAGAGGGAGGAAAGTCACCACAACCCTTCCCTACATCCAAGGTATCACAGAACGAATTGGGAGATTTCTCAACAAACACAACATCCAAACGATATTCAAACCGCCTGCAAAAATAGGGCAACTTCTCAACAACCCGAAAGACAAAAAGGCGCCATTCAGTGATCCAGGAGTATATAAAATCCCGTGCTCTTGTGGCAGAGTCTATATTGGAAAAACCGGTAGAACGGTAAGCCAACGCATAAAGGAACATGAGAGAAAAGTCAGGCTAAAACATTTCATGCAATCAGCTCTAGCTGAGCATCACATCGAAACAGGACACAGCATTTCATTTGAAAAAGTAACCGTCATCGCAAAAACGAACAATATTTTTCCGAAAAGGCAAAGAGAAGCAATCGAAATCTTTAAGCACCCCATTAATATGGATAGGGACAATGGATATATTACCAATCCAATTTGGCTTTCCGTTCTCCCGGTTTAACTGATTGATCAATCAGAATCCACCAATCCCCACACTGGAATCTTCGACCAATCACAGGCATCGTTGTGAGCATATATAAGAACACCACAACCTAAAAACCTCAGTTCTAGGCCAGTCCTGAAGATGCGAGCTGCAACGTTTGCAATACGTCGACAAATTTTATGTAGTTTTTTACACGATCGAAACCCAAAATACCTTATCCCACCGATCCTCTATCTCTTTCGCGTCAGAGCTGGCACGTCAATTGAACTGCCGGATTATCCCAGGGAGGCACGTGAAATTGTTCTTAAGAGAACAGAGTGAACCCTGGCCATTCGAAAATGAGGTCCCGAATTTTCAATTCCTAAAAGTACACTTCAATACAAAATTTCATTGCGCATCTTTTTCTTACCGGAAAATGCATTTTGTATCTCTTATTGTTCCTGAAATTGATATGAAACTAGTTTTTCTCGAAATCAAAAATTGATCTTCTTCACTTCAACTCGCGACAACTTAACCAATTTTCAGAATTTACTAATATATCAAAAGAGAAAAAACGTGTTCGAGTATTTGAGAAGTAACTTTTTCATCAGCTATGATTCCTTGTACATTCCCCTGGGGCAGAGGATAAAAACTATAGTCGAGTAACCGAGTAACATCAGAGTAGCAGGATTATGTAGGAGTTTTGAGGAAAACATCAGTTACCGACATATTAACATAAATAGAATTCATTCTATTCGTATGATTCGTATAATATAAAATCTGCACACTGCGTGGGCACATTCTCATCGCGCGCTTCGCTCGTGAGTTCTCGCGCGCCTACGGCGCGCGACTGTCGGATCTCGCGCTTCGCGCTCGGTGACAAACTCATCGCGTGTCTCGTGTTGCGCACTTGATCAGAACTTTACCAGCACGGTAAAGAAGTTTTGTTGCTCCATTTTTCTCATATGTTGTGTATTTTTTCTGGAAATTAAATTTCTAATGTTCCATTTTTTCTCTACGTTTGAAACAAAAACTTCGCGTCCAATGGTAAAAATAATAACACATTCAAAGATATTTTTCTGGTGAAGAAGTTGTGTGCATTTATTTTTTCCAGAGCTTGTGACGATTGCCCGAAGATTCCATTTTTTCATTCTGAATATCGTTTTTTATAAATAAAGCAAGAAATAATTGTCCTGTCAAAAAGCAGATTTTATCAATTTTGTAGATCTTCATTGTTTGCACAATTTTTTGTTCATCTCTGTTTTCCTGTATCTCATACAGTTTCACAAAAAAATGAAACTTTGTATTTTTCATTATCTTTCGTGCGACCAAAATTTGAATTTTTTATGTTTTGAGGAAATTCAGAAAGTTGGGTCTGTTCCAATGTTGTTATTACAAATGGATTTTTTCGATTTAAAGGTTTATTATCTCGTATTTGGTTAAATAAAAACTTGTTCCAGTTAAAAATTTCACTTTTGAAGAATTGAATATCCAAAAAGATAGGTTATCTTCGATAACCAGCTATTTTGAATGAAAAATCAAAGAGAGGGAGCATTTTGAACATTTTTTTTCCTTTTTTTCCAAGGCTTAAAAATAGTAAGTATAATTTCTTTAGGACGTAAAAGTTGAACAATTTATCTTAATCATTTTTATCGATACAAAGAAAATTGTCAGAGTTATGGTGTTTTCAAAACTCAAAAATATGAAAGGAATTAAGAATTTTTAGCCAAATAACGCAAGATTGAAAAGAAAGTCAGAGAGCAAAAATGTTTCTTCTTGGGAGCTCTAGAAGATCCTGAAAAGAACTTCTTGAATTTTCCCAAAAAATCGAGAATTCAGATTTTGATCGCAGAAAAAATAATTGAAAATAACCTGTGAACTCGATAACTTTCGAAGGAATAATGATTATATTTGATGGTGCTTTGGCACTCATTCTGAGGGACCAAGTGAATAAGTCGAGTTCGTTAACCAGCTATTTTGGTTCAAAAATGAAAGAGAGGGAGCATTTTGTAAATTTTTGAGGCAATTTTTTTCAAGACTTGATAGTTGTTAGTACAATTTCCTGTAGTGCGTGATAGGTAGAAGAATTTATTCCCATGATGTTTTTTGATGATAAAAAGATTGTCAGAGTTACAGCATTTTCAAAATTCGAAAATATAAACAAAAATGAGAATTTTTGGCTAAAGAACGGAATATATGAAAAAAATGTATGTAAGAAAAGAGGGGGAGCAGTTTTATCAATATGTTGGACTTTTTTTTCCAAGACTCAAAAATTGTAAGTATGGTTTCTTGTAGTAGGTAAAAAGTGGAACCATTTATATTTATTATTTTTTTCATTTTAGCCAAACAGCGGTAGATTGAGAAAAAAGTCAGGAAGAAAAACAGGTTTCTTCTTGTGAGCCGTACAAAATGGTTAATACAACTTTTTGAGTTTTCTCGAAAAATCGGAAATTCCAATTTTGATCAGACGAAAAGTAATGAAAAACAAGGTACAAGGTATATAAATTATTATTACATATATACATTTGATGCATTAGAGTTAGATTTAATATAAAAAAGTTCGCGTTTCGGGAAGACTTTTTTTTTTTAATCGTGACAACGCTTTTTAAACAATGAGAAATTCAATTTGCTAGCCAAACTATGCGAGATGTAGATATCAGTGGCGAGTGTTGTAATGAGAAAGTGTTCCTTAAGGCCAGTAGAGCCTTAAGTAAACCTAATATAAAGAAAAAATTTCAAGAAAGAACCAAAAATTCAATAATCTTCATGAAGTAGAGCACTTTACAGCAGTTTTGCAATGTTTGCAACTACGTGTATGCGTCACACTGTAAACTGAATCAAGCACTTAAGTAACCGAGCGCGTAACGCGAGACAAATACATTATCGAGCGCGAGATCTGAATGACGCGCGCCCCGGGTGCGCTCAAACTCGCGAGCGAAGCGAGCCGCGCGCGTAGCCGGCCAGGAGAACTTGTCCGCGTAGCGGGCAGATTTTTTTTTGTTTGAAATAACAACAATGATATTTTTCTTAGATGATTCAGCTCTCTATAGCTTGATGAAGCGGATTTTTATTCTCAATTTCGGATGTTGCGACGGATGGAATACCAATCCTAATATTTGTTGTGGAAACTGTATCTAAGTAATACAAAATTTTTTTTTAATTATTGAAAATTCATAATTTTCGTTCCAATGGTTGTTTTTTTTCTAAAACGTTTGTCGTTTTACCCTGGAAACTCAACTCTTTTGTTGGAAATGATCTCTTTTGGTAATGAATAATTTTTCTTCTTTGGTCGAACTTTCAAATATTTCATTGTAAATGAAATATATCTTGACTTTCTATTTAAGGGGTTCAATACTGATTTCAATTGTGATACATCACTTTTATTCAGGAATATGTATAAAACAAATACATTCCAAAATTTGCAACAATACGAATCATGGTAATACGTCCAATTACGAAATTTTAGTTACCAACGCTTCAGGGTCGACATAGACGTTTCCCGTTGCATTTGCTGAGGATGCTCAAGGCCAGCATGGCCTATTCGGCATGCAAGGCGGTGCCTATTTTCAGGCGCAAGAATTACTCTATTTCAAATGTAAACAAAAACGAAATATTTGGACGAGAGAAGTCTATACGAGTCCCTATTGGAGTCTAAAGACGAGGTGGTAAAAATATTACAACAAACAATTCATCAGTTTGAGGAAATTGTGGCGTTAGCAAAAGCCTATCCTCGACGAAGGACCTCAAGATATTTTAAGCCGAAGCTGAGGCTATGTTGGCTCTACTAGACTAAAAAAACCTGCTCTAGAAAAAATTGTACCCACGTAATGAAAAGATGAAACAAATTCGAATTATTTACCAGTAAGTCTACTTATAGAGCAAAACTCCTATATTCATTCTTCTTATTGCGTCTAGTCCCGATTCTGCCAAAACAATTCAATCGACGTGTAAATAAACAATTGCATATCGATATGATCAGTGGCGGGACCAGAGGGGCGGGGGCTATGGGGGCTGTAGCCCTCATACCAAAGACTTGCTTTTGCTTTGCAGTCGGACAAAATAGTGCATAGACCTCTAGAAGAAATAGTCGTTTGCGCCTTGTATAAAGGTAAGCGCCTCGGGTTTGCCTCGGTTACGCCTCGGTGCTTCGCTTCATACGCGGCGCGCAGCAGGTTCTCAGGAATTTCCTGATTTCACTCAAACTCCGTATCTTAGATAAATGCAAAAAATCATTGTTTTCACGTTTTTTTCATAGTTTTACCACGACAATCACCTTCTTGACAATTTCAACTATCATATTCATAATCAGCTCGATTTGATCTGGAAAAGGCTATGTCGTGGTCACGGTCAGGACCGAGGATGTTAGACAAGAATGTAAGGCTTGCGTACGAAATTTGAATGAATTCAGAACATTTACATTTTTGCTATGAAAATTAATAATTATTGCAGATGAACGAACTTCTGAATGCAGGCAAGACAAATGCCTTCAAGGTATGTGATGTAATGGCGAGTCAAATTATTTTACTTAGAAAGTAATGAATTTACAATATTTTTGGTTTTATGCAATGCATCTCATACTGGATTTCCAGTCCGCGTCCAGTCAACTTTTTCAGGAAAGTAGTAAAAGTAAAATAGTCTGATACTAGTTGAACTAGTTCGAGTATTTCTCATTCATGTTTGGAAGGTAAACTTCACCATGTGAAACGTAAAACATACTTCCAAATCCACAAAGCTATCAATATAAATCATAAGAACCTGAATATCTTTAAAACCCCTGAAACCTCAGTCAATTCAAATTGCAATATCAGCAGGGAGAAGTTGAAACATAGAAAAGCTTTGAATTCAGAGTTTCTGCAGCAGGTTCTTCAATTTTTTTTCGAATGTTTAGGTTCGTCAGTGAGTATCTGAAAGTTGTCGAGACGTTTATTGACTCTTTCCGAAGGCATCATCAGCAGCTGCAGGATCTCTGACGAAGTGAGCCAAAAATACATGTAGGATAAAACGAGTTCGAGGGTCAAAAGAGATGCCAATATCGATGGTGACGTCTGGGTCGTTTAGGGGTTATACCTAATTTCGGCAATTTGCCAAATTTCGTCCCTAGTATCGAATCGCGACAGTCGCGATTGGCAAGAGGCGTGTGAAATGAACACCACATTGTCTACTCTCTGAAAGCTGGTGGCCGGATGGACACAAGAATAACTATTGATTTAGAAATAAAGCCTTCTGTCAAATGTCTCACAACCAAGATGCTCAATCAATTTAATTTCTATATTATTGGATCTATTTGACATTATAAAGAATACCATTTGGGAAGAGACTTCTTAAAGATCTTCCCTGACATAAACCCACATTGGACTTCCAAAATCCTTTCTTTAGTCATTCCCATGATATTCTGGATCAGTATTTTGGTGAATATCTTGCAAACGATACTAAGAATGGTTAATTGTTCACGAATCAGTACTAATATTATCTTTATTACCTATTCCTTACGAAGGGGAATGTTAATCGCCTCTCTTCATTCATTTGGAACTTCACCGTTCTAAGCACGCTGTCTGGTTATGGGTTCGATTCCCGCCTCGCACCCTGGAAGAGCATCGGCGGTCAACGATGAGTCGTGAGCCCGGTACCTCTAGAGTTCTTTAAGTTCTCTAAGTATTAACAAGCTTTTGCTCTTGGTGGCTTGGAACTTACCTTGAACTGTAGGTCCCCCTCATCCCTGAGTTAGTGGTGAGGTGTGCGAAGGAATAGAGAGATGGTTATGCCGAGACCCTCAAACCCGTAACAGGGAGAGAGTATAATAAAAATATTCTAAGTAGAATTATTTATTTTCCCAATCAGATTTGGGTATCAGATCCAATGAGTTCGACATTCGAGGAGTCATCAATTGGATCCACAATTTTCCGGAACTTCTTCTTACTTTAGGTTATACCGAGAATTCAAATTTCATACGATTATAGTATTCTACAAGTTCGATTTATTAGAACCGATTGTTCATGCTCTCTTTTTAACTCCTCATTTATTCGATTGGGGAAGAAAAGAATGCAAAAATTTCAATTTTTTTTGTTAATAGCAATTATTGAAAACAAATGCCTGTTCATGATACAGCTTCCAATTTTGAACGTGTAACCCAAATAAGACCAAAAAAACAATGATCTCTCTTATGGATTTTCTTCTCACTCAAATCATTTGTCAACTATGGCCCCATGAATGACCAATTGCAAAATGATTTCCGGATTGTGCAATCTGGAATTCGACAGTTAAGATTTTATATTTTCTTCAGTTATTTATCTCGTAACTTCCTAGTATTCTTTCTTACAGTCGGCTCGGGTTCCGAGTTCGGGTTCAAAGCCCGACCTGAAAACCTGAATCAATGCGGAAACTTGAAAAACCAACCTGGCTCGAATACCTGAAAACCCGACTCGGATCGGGGAGCCGGAAACCCGATCCGACATGAAAATCCAAAAACTCGACCAAACCTTAAACTGAAAATTCAACTTTCCGTGGTTCTAAAATTCAGAAATATACGTTGTTTTTCACAATAGTAAGTACCCTGGTCCATATTTTATTATTAAAAACACGCGCGGTGGGAAAGATGGTTAAAATTGATCGGAATTTCACTTTCAGGTCAGGTTTCCGGGTATTTGAGTCGGGTTTCGAGGTTTTCGAGTCGGGTTTTGAACTCAAAACCGAACTCGACTCGACACTATCCACACTAAACCCGATCCGACCCAATAATCCAAAAACTCGACCAAACCTAAAACTAATAGTTCAACTTGCCGTGGTTCTAAACCTCAGCAACATACGTCGTTTTTCACAATAGTAAGTACCCTCGTCCTTATTTCATAAATCAGAAACATGTGCGGTGAGAAAGATGGTTAAAATTAGGCGTGATTTCACTTTCGGGTCAGGTTTTCGGGTATTTGAGTCGGGGCGGATTTCGAGGGTTTCGAGCCGGGTTTTGAACTCAAAACTGATCTCGACTCGACCAGATCTACACTAAACCCGATCCAACCCGTCAAGTTCAGGTTTTCAGAAATTTCGCAAACCTCTAATTATTGCAAAAAAGAAACAATGAATTAAAGTTCCCGCTCTTTTTATTCGCGTTTTTTTTATGAGGAACAAAGAAAAAGCAAAACTTGTGTCTCTAAAATTTTTCTCTTCATTGCTGCAGTTTCATATTTGAAATTTTTTTTAAGTTATGCATTTGGTAGCACCCTCAACTCCTTCTGTCTCTTCTCATTCAAACAACGACTTTGTTACCATTTTATCAATGACCACCTCATTCTAACAATATTGTTTTCTAACTTTTCATGTTTTTGGATTTAATAATTCACAAGTGATTTCAATAAAAAGCTGAACAAGGAGGGACACAAGTTGTTTTTGTAACACATTCCAGAAAAGTGAATAAGAGGAGCAGGTACGTTAGTTCTATGTTCTCTTATAACCGTTGTTAATAAAAAAAAGGATGTTTTCAAGGTGGTAACATTGCAACTCTTTCCAATATCCATAACTTATCCAAGGGCTTTTTTTCTTTTTACGTAAACAGCTTGATTGCAGTTTGCGAAGAACATGGTTTTGCCAACTTTGAGCCTCACGCAACTCGCTCGTAGAATCATCCTTATGAAGAGGTATTGGTTTTATACGAAATTCGACTGTCCCAGATTTAAATGAAGAAATATGGAACAAAAATTGTTCACCCAAAAAAGTTCTACAAACTTATCATCAATCATTTTTAGATGGGATACGTAGTTTTCGTTCTATTTGCAAACATATAATAAAAATAATAAAATCTATTGATCGTCAAACAGTATAAGATGGAAAAAAGTGCGGAGACAAAACTGTTTACTTTAGAATGATCTACGAATTATGTTGTTGTCACTTCTTGACAGGGCACGTTGTTTTCATTTTATTGTCAAAAATAATATTAGAAATAAAAGAATATATTTCATGGCCAAACTGTACGAGGTAGGGAAAAAATGTCTCAGAACAAAATTGGCCACATTAGAAAGATCTCCAAACTTTTAATGAACTGTTCCTCCATGAGACGCATAGTTTTTGTTTTATTCGTAAAGATCAGAATTTCAAATAAAAAAGTTGAGTAGACTATACAGAGAACAAAAGAAAATTGGTTTAATTTGTATATGAATTGTTTATTTGGAGAAAATATACAAAATTTGATGAATATAAAAACCAGACGATTCAAATTCATTCGTATTAATAAATAAGGAAATTAGTACCTTGTTCTGCATCATTTGAACAAGTAGTCCCGGGTCGAGGTTTATTGATTAATATACCCCTCTCCGAACATCGCCAATGTATAAAAGCTAGAATTAATAAAAATGATCCCTCTTATGAAAAATATTCTAAACTACCTAATGAAAAAACTAAGATACAAAAGCATTGAAATCCGTACAGAAATAATATTCAAGGAAAGCTTGACACTGTTTATCTTGAAATTGTAAGAACAAGAATGTTGACTTCATATATTCTCATCCGCAGGGAAAGGAGTTGACTCGTTAATTATCGTAGTGGAATAAACAATTCTTGGTTGAGAAATTCGTGGGCTGCTGTACAAGAAACAACCTCGCTCATGATGGAAATAATGTTCGTCACATCATAAAACATCATAATACTATTCAAGTTAGCTTTATTACTATGCGGATGCTATTTATTTGTGCCACCTTATTATACGTATGTATAACTGATTATGATGTGACGAACATTATTTTCAACATGAGAAAGGTTGTTTCTTGTACAGCAGCCCACGAATTTCTC